>BQNB010079733.1:0-30152 GCA_026074375.1 Tanacetum coccineum | reverse complement strand
GAATAAAAATCTATTGAAAATCAAGAAATCATCAATCTTGATGCATGGTGGATTTTAGTGGAAATGATTGATGGGATTTTGGTATGTGCTTAAATACACATACCTTTTACCTATTAAAAAGAGCTAAAAAGACCAATAATGACCAATAATACATGAAAAATGCATTGTATATGTGTGTTTTGTGTATTGTGTCTTGCAGGTAACGGATAAATCACAAAAGAACAAAAATAAAGCAAAAATGGACAAAGCCGAGCATGGGAATGGAATGAGCGCAAAAATACCAAAGCCGAAGGCGTTCCCATCTTTTATGGACCAACCCGGGCCCACTTAATGGGTCGGGTCAGTCCATTAGCTTATAAACCTAAAAACTTAAGCCTTACATTAATCCATTTCATACCAAGCCCTTAATCCCTTTCCTGGCCCAATTCCCTTAGTCAAAGCCCATACCCGGTCCAAATCCAAATTCTATAACAAAAAGTCAAAACGAGTCAAAAAGGGATTTACTGTGCATCGTTTTCACATCTCTTTCCCTCCCATTTTCACACACATACACACGCAGGGTAAAATCCCTTCTCACCCTTTTCACCCCACACCTCATACTCCTTCTAGAAGGCCTGACACGTCTGCTATGTCAGAGCCACGCTGGCAATCCGTATGACATCCAATCAAGGGGTTTTTGATCCAAGGGCTTAGATAAGAGGATTGGAGGCCAAGAAAGAGATCAAGGGCTGAGGATTTAAGAGGAGGGCATCTTAACTCCCTCCTCACATAACAAACACAAGAGCAGACGTTCCCCTTCTTCTAAAATCTATAAATAAGGCTAGAATTCTTCATTTGTAATCATCTAGGAGTAGGAGTAGCTTTAGGGTAGCTTAGATTAGCTTATTTTTATGTTTTCATTGTAATTTCAGTATTGTAACTCATTTGGTTTAATAAGATTTAAGTTTCATTCAAATTTGTGTTATTTACCTTAAAATTTACTCTTATGCTTTAAATTTGTTTCCAAGTGATTAAATAAGCTGTCGATAAGTTCCTAATCAGTCTCAAATACTTATAAGCTTGTTTAATCTATTTGATCTTCTAGACTTGTGTTCTATACCTTGACTTGTATGGAAATGGATTTTAAGCTTTTGGAAGATAAGCTAGCCAAGGATGAGCTTATGGGTTTTTAGATTGCTTATTAATAAGCTGGGTAGGTTAGAGCTTAATAGGATTTTATTACTCCTGTTTTGAGCAAGGGGTTGAGGTACACTCCATTTTTCAAATCAAAACCACTTATTATCCTTGTTGTTCTTATTAATCTGTTTTGCTTATTCCTGCTTTGTTAATGCCTATTCTGTTCTTATTTAGCTTATTTGTTCTGGATTTAAGTGTTTTATAATCTGTTTTAAACATTAGTTAAGTTTTAAAATAAATCTGTCAAAAATCAAAAAATAATAGCTTAATTCTGTTCAGCTTATTGTTGTGCTTAATTTCTGTTAGATTTTGCTTATTTGATCTGTATTTGTCTATAACTACATATGTTTTAGCTTAATTTATCCTATGATAGTATAAAAATGGAAATTTCAAGTTTAAAGGAGTGTTTGGCATAAGTTTGAAAATGGGTCAAAAGAGGCTCAAAATTGGTTTTGGTTTCTAAGTCAGATTTAATAAGCTTATACTTGGCCTAATAGTTAGTTGTTTTGAGTTTTAAAAGTCTAAATCTCAAAACTGAAGTTTATTGTAGCTTATGATTGAATTTGTCGTGTTTTTAAGTAGAATTTCAGCTTATTTGATTCATGGCCTTTAGATGTTGTTTTGATGTTTGCTCTGAGTCTAATAATGTAGAAGAAGTTAGTTAAACCAAGTGTGCAATTGTCTTGAAGGGTATAGTAAAATTCTGTCTTAGTTAAGTATTTTTTAGTTGCAAAGTTTTAAAAAGCCCAATTTCATCAGTCAAATTAGATTAGTTTAAGCTAGACTTAGGGTCTGAATTTGACTATATAAGTTCATTAGGGTTCTAGCTTCATCTGTTTTCAGCTTTTGAGTTTTAATCTTAGCTTTTTCTAGCTTAAATCTAGTGCTGGAAATGCCAATTTGTCTTTTCATAAAACTTAAAAAAGTCCAAAAAAAGGTCTAGTTGTTAAACTGTCAGTTTAAAAGTCTGTTTTTCTAGCTTATTTCTAAGTCAATTTACTTTTAACTTGTTTTTATTTTTTGATAGGAAGCTAAATTTCAGCTGTTTTCAGTTAGCAGCTTATTACATGAGCTTATTTGGTCTTAAAATTGGCTCAAAGATTGACATTCCCCTTAGAGTCTGTCATCTTTGAGTTTAAATTTCAAGGGCTTATTAGTTTATGGAATTTGCTTATTTCTCATTTCTAAGATCATATTAGGTCTAGGATAGGATTAGTTTTCAGCTTACTTGTTTCACTTTTGCTTAACGAGTCCTATAAGCTAACTTGTTTTAGATAAAAAGTCATTAGTCTTTAAAACTGTCAACTTATCTCAGCTTATTCCTGGCTTATTTGTAGTTTTTAGAAAAAAGTCATTTCACAAAAAGTGCTTATTTTTAGCTTAAGTTTAGTTTTCAAAAATAAAAAAATAAAATAAAAAAATGTTTTCTAAAGGGGTCGAACCCATGACCTCTCCTTCACACTCCCAACATTTTAACACTCACCTCTACTGCCAACTCGCCCTTGGGACTTTTTTATTAAAGTCCCACCACATTTATTATTTGAAGTCACTTTTTAGTTCTAGCTTATTAGGCGTTTTTGCTTATTTACTGCTTATTTGTTCAGCACTTTTTCAAGCTTTTATTTTTCTTAGATTCTACATAATTCAAAGTACTTTCCATAATTTTTCTAGAAGTTTTAGGAATAGTTTACTATTTTTAATTAATTTTTTAGATTAAATCCGTTTTTAATTCATAATAAATAAAATAAAAGTCAAAAAATTATAATTCTTTTTCTGAGAATTATTTTTAGTCATTTAGGATTTATAAAAAATGAAAAAACATTTGTAGGGTTAAGTTTTGATTTATTTGCTTACTTGTCGCGTTTTTAAATTCCCGTGCTTTGTTTTTAAATGCTTTAATTGTTTACTTATTTTTACTTGCTTTTACATGTTTTGCATTTTCATTAGTAGTTATAGAAACCCAAATCAAAATCTTTAAAACCATTCAAATCACGCGATCACGAACTAAACCGATTTTCAATTCACGCTTCGTCGAGAAAACGACCCGGGAGGTTTTGAAGACAACCTTGGTTAAAAGCTTGTTTCTTAAATCCGACGGAAAATACTTACTATACTATAATTGTTTACATCCTTATATACTTATATTATATTATATATAGTGTGTTTGGGCGGATCATAACCCATGTTTTAAACCTGTAATTGTTATGATGGTCACATCGATTGATGTGTTTCAAAAGCTTTAAATTTATAAGACTGAAAATACAAGTTAATTATAGGGAAACACACGGGTAAAAGTATAACCCACGTATATAGTATAATCTTTTAGGTAAGACCAGGTCGTTCCACAGGGATTAGAGTAGTGTTCAAATAATCAGAAAGAAAGTAGACTTTAACAATTTTGAGAATAACTTTGGTTTTATCAATGATAATAAGGATGACTACTCGGATAGTTTGAAAATAATTTATAAGTGATGGAAATGATTTGACCATGAAGATGAATATTAATTTATAAAGGCGATTTTCTCGTTAGAAAATATTTTCACAAATTAACTGGTTAACTTAAGACTTATGTTTAGTTAACTAGACCAAATGTGTCATTCAAATAATCAAGTTACTATTATATCAAAGCTTATTTTGTTTATCAATTTACGAAAGTGGATTTCTCAGCACAAACGTTAAAGATCATAGAAAAATCTTTAAAACCACATAGATCATAACGGGTCTTTCGACCTATACCGATATGATTATATAATCTGAGTTGATAAGCAAAAATAGATAAGATAAGATATGATAGGGCTGCAATATAAGCTTAAGATTAAAATGATCAAGATCATACCCAACACTTATTCATTATTGTAACTTCACCGAGTAGTCATGAGAGATTTAGCCTCTCATGGCTAAGGAGTTCATAACAAAAGTACTCTTTACATAAATTTCCATTATTTCAATAACAAGGTAAGAAAACTTATTCATTCTTGATCGTTAGATCTTTTTCCTTCAAAAGAGGAGGTATTTCTTGGTGTTTTGGTGAAAGGGGAAAGGTATGTGTGTGTGGAATGAGATAGGTAGTGAGAATTGGTTGTGAGAGGAATGATTTGGTTGAGAAATTTCGTCTCGATTTATAGGCAAGATTTTGTGCAAAGTGTGGCGCACTTACAAATAAGTGCGGCGGACTTGGTGTGTTAATGCGATAGCATTTAATGACTTTTACTGGAGGTGCGGCGCACTTACAAATAAGTGCGGCGGTTTTGAGGAGTTAATGCAGGTGCATTTAATGGACTTTAATTCTTCAATCTTTGGGAAAATGTGCGGCGCACAATATTGTAAGTGCGCCGGTGTTTGATTTCAGAGGAAAGTGCGGCGCACAATGTAACAAGTACGACGGACTTCTTGAATTTTGGCTAGAAATCTTTTTTTTCTTGTATTCGCCTCTCAAAGTGTATAGATTCTTGAGCTGGGGTCTTTAGAGTCTTCAAGTGAACCTATAAGCAATTCAAGCTAATTAAGTATCGAAAGTTCACGAGAAATGATAAAATATATATAAATAACGCCATAGAAAACATGTATAGTTTGGGCGTTATCATCGATCATATAACTATCCCGCACCCTTGCCATGCACTCATTTTTAGTGCAGGATACCCCTAGTAAAACCCTTCGAGCCTATCCTTTTTCACGCTTCTCGTAATTTTCTGGTTAAGCCGGACTATTAATGAAAAGCATTGTTAACCCTTAAACCAATTGTTACACCCAAATTGCCTTAGCCTACCTTGTATGTACTCACTTTTAGTACATTATTATGTGTAACCCAAGTTAATTATTTGAGTACACGGTTGCTAAGTCCTTATCCTTGTAAATACTGTATTGGGACAATTGTGATTCATGGTAGTATTTATTTCGCAGAAGAATGGGGAAGAAAAGTTAAGTCAATACCCCCATACGTTTGTTAGATGATCTCCGTGTTATTTTGATCCACCTCCAATCGGGTCATTAGATAGATTGTAAATATCGAGCATGTAAAAGCTCAAGTGTAGGGGTGTGTGTTATAAACCCCATGTATGATGTATTATGTTATTAAAAAAATAAAAAATAATAATAAATAAATAAATAAATAGAAAAGAAAAAAAAGAGATTGATGTAGAGTTGTGTAGAGTTTGTATATCTTCGTTCGAGTCTTGGCTTAGCAACCAAACCAGCGTGTATTCGTGTAAATAATTAGCTAACCCTTCCACCCCAAATTCACCCAAAGCCACCCAAATATATCCCATCCGTTTCCGTTTCCATTATATGTTATCTTGCACCTACACCTCACAACCCTTTAAAAGACCTCTTAGATAGTAATGAATAATGCTTGCGCCTAGCGGTGGATTTTTCGTAACGAGTGTTGATTTATATTCTATGACAGGTAACGAGTGTTGATTTTTCGTTTCGCCATTATGTTATAATTTATTATACAACCGAGTGAAAGATCGAATCCTAAACACTTATGTGAGATGCTAGTATATGCTTTTCGTGCTCTTAATTACGAGGCTAGAAGGTTGTGTTGTAAAATACTTTTAAAGAGTAGGTTAAATGACCCTAATACTGCTATTGTCTAGGTAGAAAAGCCCATTTGCTTGAGGACAAGCAAATCCCAAGTGTAGGGGTATTTGATAAGGTGTCATTTTATACACTTTTTCGGGGTTATTTAACCCCTTAAATCGTGCATTTATGCCCAAAATAGGCACTTAATCGTTCCTTTCAGGTATTTAGCATTTGGAGGAAATACACGTGACTTTGGCTCATTTGGAGAAGAAACGAACAAGACTACGGACCTACACCAACATCTCTCAAGATTATGTTCTCAGCGGCTGGAGACGGCGTCACAAGATACACGTGACGCCGTCACAACTCATCCCATGACGGTGTCACAAGAATTCACGACGGCATCAGCTCACATGACCCAGCCTAAGATCTAGAATATTCTCTTTCATGACGGTGTCATGATTAAAATGCGACGCCGTCACAATGATTTATCTATATATACAAATCTATTTTTAGAGTTTTAAGTGTGTAACTTTAGAGTAAAAAAGGGGAGACGAACCCTAGTTTGTTTGGCGGCTTATTAGGACGATTTTAGGGCTTCAAAACCCTATTGTACCTCCTTTAATTCATGTTTTAATCAAGTAAGATTATCTTAATCATTCAATATGTCTTGTTGTTTGATTCATTATTATTCTTACTTTATCTTTAACATGCTTGGCTAAGCTTCCTATTGTGTTCATTTATGATTGTATGAAACCTAGAATGTAGATCTTAGTGGTGTTGCTTCTTGTGATGAATATGCATGTTAGGCTTTAGAAAACCAGCTTTTGTCTGTATCGCTGTTGATATGTCTAGGGAAACATGATTGTGTAAAAAGGATACCATCGAGTAATAGTCTTCATACTACATTTCCTCTTATATGGTTGATCCACTTTTAATATTTTTCAAATGTATTTAATATACTCTTGGGGGCCTTGTAATAGTCTTCATACTACCTTACTTGTGCCTTGCCTCAACGGAATATTAAATAGATGGCATGTTCGTGTAATCTGTTCATGACTTATGAAATAATTACATAGATCATCACAAGTGTGGCAAAGCAACAACACTAGGAGAAGCAATCTAGGGAGTAATACATGATTAATTGAATACAATCTTTTTATTATATTGTTATCACAATTAGCATAGTTTATTATTTAGTTTAATAGCTAAAACCAAACCAACCTCTTAAATATATGATTTACCTGCTTTCTATAAAATATAAAAATACAAAAATAATCTTCTCTCAACTCCTAGAATTCTGTTAGATCGTGATCAAGTCTTCCCAACCTATTCCCCTAGAGAACGATAACAACCATCGAGTCTTGCCTATACTACTACAACGGTTAGGTACTCTGCCTAGGGAGTTGTAAAACTTCTTGTAGAAGTCCCTTACGACAACCGCATCATAGTGCGAAGATTACAAGAGTTTTCCTATGACCTTGAGGCTCTTTTCTGACCTTATGTGCTCCTTTATTCGTCTCTTGGTCGGCTTGGTGGTTTAGGGCTTCACTTGCATACCTAAAACTGAGTTTAGGGTGTTGTATTTATAGAGTCTGGAAAAAGGTCAATACGTCGTATCGAGCGATGTGGGATACGACGTATTGGGGATTTCTTGGAGTAAGGACTACGGTTGATATATTATAGAATCTTTTAGTGTTTGACCTTCGATACGGCGTATTAAGTCTTCAGGATATGGTGTATTGGGTCTTCAATCCTTTGTGGTTATCTGTGAAGTGTAGGCATGAATACGCCGTATCTTCTTGATGGATACGACGTATTGAGGTAAAACCAGTTGGTTCTTCTTTGTTGACCAAAATATTATATATGGCGTATCGTTGATGTGGATATGGCGTATTCTTCAAAGTCAGGCAATGGTATTTAAATTCGTCAAAGTCTTGGATACGTCGTATAGGTCTAGAATAATACGGCGTATTGGCTGTCAGATCAGTAGACTTTCTCGAACTCTTCATTTAAGCTCTAAAATGCGTGCCTTTTAGCTAATCTTCACAAAGTACTTCATAATTACTGTAATTCTCAAATATAAACGATTAAGTAACAATTCTTGCAATAATTATACAAAATAGGTACTTTACATGGGATAAATGATGCTATAAAAGTGACGTTATTTGATTTCATCAATTTATTTCAAGTTTTTATGGTTCTTTTTATAACATATTTGGTACGAACAAATCTGGAATCCACGGTTGCCACGCTACCACTGCCTGAATACCACGCTGAGTTTATGTAACATTTGTAAGTATTCAGATATGAGTTTACACCATCATTGTAAATATTTTTAGATTTGAGTTTATATAACATTTGTAAATTAGTTTCATGTTAGATTTTAATTTGTTTGTAGTATTGTTGTTATAATTTTTTTTATAATAATCATTTTTGCTTTTTTTTGTTTTAGCTACTGCTGCCGCGGCTTTGCTGCCATTACCGCCGCATTCTCGCCGGAGATTTAATGTATAGTTTATAGTGTTTTTATCGTGCATATTTATTGTCATATAAAGTGGAAATAATGTAGGAGCGAGGATGATGTGATTTAACGAAACTAAAAGGGCTAAGAAATATAGCAACTAATAATTTAATCACATGATATACGTGTTAGCAACTGATACTATCTTTGAATCTTTAGCGTTATATATGGTCAAACTTGTTTGCTAACATTAATCTTTGATTTTTTGAAATGTTGCTACAATGAAAGAGTATGATTTTCATAAATATTTGAATTTTTAAAGGATCCAATGACAAAAAAAATTAGGTGATTTGAATTTTGAGAATAGTCAAAGTGAAAAAGAGATGCAAAGGTGCTCATAATGATGTGGCATGAAAACTATTGATCTTATCTCATACTTTTGATTCTTTTCACATATTTACATCCATAAATTAACCTACACATCATTATGTGGATTATTTTTTGTAAAAATTATGTGAGTATAACATTTCTCTTTGTCTTTATCACCGCTTGGACTTTGGGGACTACGACACTTACAAATATTGGTAACATAAAAAAGGCATTAGATATGGCCAAATTGATATTGATGAAAACGTCTCACTTATTAAAGTGGTACTCAAGTTAAAAAAAAATAAAGTGGTAATTTCAATATAAAATGCATCAAGGCAATGTGATTATTTGTTCGAGTCTTTATTAAACACTACAACGAATTTGCAGTCAAATTATCAGCCAAACAATGATCCATTTTCATGTAAAAAAAATTATAACAAAAGAATACGGAAAATAAGTGGAAAACGTGGAGAAAAAGGGCAAAGTGACAAGCTAGGAAACCCCACTCTTTATAAATCACACACATAAACATGCCGAATATTTATTTGTTCGTATTAATAATGGTTTTTGAAAAAAGGGCACACACAAAAATGACCGTATCCAACCATTCGAAACGAGAATTGATTGACACACTTTCATTTTTTATTGCATACTAATATTTACAATTCAGTGAAGCAACATATGATAAATGTACAACTATTTGTTTGGTTTTTAAAAATTTTAACCATTAAACACGAGTACGCAGTGGAAAATAAACACATATAGAATTCATAATTAACAAGATTAGATATGTGTACTTTTTAGCAATAAACGTTACACCGTCTTGAATATACGCGTGTGTATAAATTGAATACCACGCAAACTGAAAGTTACCAAAGTAGATAACCTCTATGGTGTGCATACACTACACGTCACCGAGATACGCTAGGATGCTAATGCTTGCTTCACGAATAAAACAACGCAACACGATGTTCTTGTTTTGGTCCTTGTCGTCATACGATCGAATCCCCTAGGGATATATTACTGACCATCGAACATCACATGGAGAATAATATGCATGCAATTGATATTGCTGCAAAACTCATACGTTTTAGTTTCCCATGCAAATTAAATATATCATGCAAGCAAGAATGTGCGTGCATATATTATAAAAGCATGCGAACATATGGATTAAAGAATGTGAGGGATATGTATATCGTATATTTTGATTTATGAACTCTAAGGGGTATTTATATAGTATCTAAACTTGTTCTCCAAGTTAGACTAGAGCACTTTCTCAAGTTTTATAAATCGAAACTCTCCTCCCTTATACTCCTTTAGTTCGATCGGTCATAACCAACACCCCACGGGTTTTGGTTTTTCGTACAAACAAGTCATTTACTTGTTAATATCTATTAATTAGTTATAACATCTAACGTTTATAATTAACGACCATTTAATTATTTCGTGAAACATATTAATATAATTAATATACAAATAAATATATTAATTACATTAATAAACGTATCCTCTGTGTAAACGTATGTGCCCCCATAGGCTCACGTAATTTCCCGGACATATATTATTTGATATATGTAAATATCCCAACAGCTCCCACTTGGACATGTCTCAAATAATATAAAAACATTGGTAAGCGTCTAGCAACACGCAATGCTCCCAAGAATACCTGAGTGTGCTTTTATAAAGTCACGGTTAAATGATTTAAGTATTTACAATCCCTTTGTTTCTGATACTGTGTTAAAAATAGATATGGATCAATAGTCATTCCATTAATTAACGATTCTGTTTCTCGTATATATAATTAATCAAGATTACCAAAAATCATTGAGACATATCTACATAAGTTTTTGGGTGCGGCCACACATACATCTGATTAACCCTACGAGGGGCTCAGTGACATCATACTTCAACTATTGAAGGAACAAATTCTTTATTGACTACAAGTGTCAAGTCACCATGCTTTATAATCACTTCTGAAAATAGTCCTTATTAGCTACCATTTCAGGATAACTTAAACTATATCAAGAAGGACAATCCACACATGCAAGACCTACTTGCATCCCAAGTCTAAGGATTTAGTAAATAAAATCACTTACAAGATTCACTTAATGACGTCGATCCATAAAGTGATAGTCTTGTTAGTTGGGGAAGTCCAATATTCATCTTATGAATATCATGTGAGTTTGGCAGACACATCCTTTAATATCCAAGATATCACCAATCACTCAGATTTGTCTTAGTTCAACAATATTGTAACACCCCCAAAATCAGGTCGTAACGGAATGGTAACAATGGGGTGCTACGTCAAAGTACAAAAACTAAGATATAGAAAACGACCTTAAATAAGCGTTAAAAATAAGATTCATTCAATGTCATTATAAAAGATCAGAGTTTTCACGTTATGTCCCATAGTTTTGATTAACTAAAGACATTTAGATTTTGATAAGACCAAAAGTTTCATTGAATTTAAGATTCAGAATCCCTCTATAGATATCCGCACGGCTCCATCCGAGCTTATGCCTCAGAACCAGAGATTAAAACATGCTAAAACGTCATCAAAATTGTTGAGTGAATTCTAGGTTTATAAGGAAATAAGTGGACCACAGATTCGAAGTAATAATAGACTATGAAACACATTCATATAGTCTTAAACATGTATTATTGCCCTAAGATCATTACACCGAACCTTATACGTATTAAACTGTAATCATACAAGTACTCGAGGTTTGTGCCCCAACACAGGATACAGATGTTACATAAACATCCTACGAAATTTTCTCATTATAGGATGTTGCCAAACATCCTACGAATTTTCTTCAAATGTGTTCAAGCGTCAATGGTTCAACTAGAACCACAGCCTAGACGGGGATGGCAGTTCCGATAGATCTATCCTAACAATAGCGTATACCAAGTAGGTATTTTACGGTTCATGATAAAAGGGGATTAAATGGCAATACGTAACTATAGGCCTAATAATGTAATTCAGGAAATAGCGTAAGTTTTGGAAAACACTTGTGTCCAAGAAATCAGCATGTAATCTCCGTATTTAATAAAGCTAAGTAGTAGAAAAAGGGCTTACGAACTCACCCTTTTTGAGTGAATGGTAATAAAATAAGTATTCACAATAGAAAATGCGTCTCGTTACGATCGAATGCAACTATTATACTATAGGTCGTATAAGTACTAAAACACTTTGATTATTGATAGGTCGTATAGCTCATCTTACTATTGTGACGGGGCTATAATTATTAAGAGGTCATGTAGGAAGTATGAGGAGCTTAGGACACTTTAAATCGTATATCCTATACAATCGTCGATACGCAACACCGAAGAGGCCTCATTTTTTTTTTTTTTTTCTTGTTTTGAACGTGTGAGAATTTTATTAAAAGTAAAAACACATTAGCAAGTAGCTAGAACATTCAAAGGAACAGGTGTGGTTTTTTTAACCTATCGTTTTTTTTTTGTTCCACCACTAACTTAGACGTAGCTGTACATCCTTTACGACACCATAAGATAGAGTAGAGCACTTGAATCATCAAAAATATATCGCCTGGGAGATGAAGGAACAACCCAAAAATCTTCTATTCCGAAAAGCCCAAATGAACCACCCTTATGACCATAACAGACCCTTCTATAATCTTTTATGCTTAGAAGGCAGACGTTAAATTAGTTATCCAAGAAATCATCATCAAAAGAATCAAGCTCCATGTAACTCACATCCCACCAAATACAAACCCTCCGAAAAATAGCTCTAACAACACTACAATTAAAGAACAAATGTTTCGAAGATTCAACACCCGTCTCGCATAGAGGACATAGAATAGAAGGGATATCCTATACTCTAGCGTGAAATGTTTCCACCGAGTGGTTAAACGCCCATTTACTTACGCATCCTTCCAAGCGTGAACATTGACTTTAATAGGCACTTCTTTAATCCATCTTGTTTTGGAAGAAATATCCCTAGTAATATAGTACTTTGCTTAACTAAAACCAACATATAATTCTATATAGCTTCATCACCGTCTAATCGTTTTGGTAAAATTTGTGTTTAACAAGTTAAAACGTTTATAATTACCGTTGTAGTTAAAAACTGGGCGTAACTTCGCGTTTTTAATTCACGATTTTAACGTTTCTTATGCCCACGCTTTCGTATTAGGACGAGTTATCATAATTTGACATTTTTATAATTTGGACCTACTTGTGAACAGTACTTTTTACTGTTCACACCAGTTATAAAGTTATTTTTATAGTTTTAGTTATCGTAAATGTCGTAACTTATTCGTTTTAACTCCGTTTTTAGCGATTCTTTCGAGTACGTTCTCGTATTTAAAAGTTTTATCATATTAATGATGTTTTAAAAATATAAGTTTCTGTGGTGAATAGTAATTTTTATAAAAGTATATATTTAACGTAAACTTGAAATCGTCGTATCTTTTTCGTTATAAATCGGTTTTTTGAGTTTCTTATCATTTTGGAATCGTCGCATGAATGTAGTATTTTATAAAAAATAAAAAATATAACAATGAAGGCTTTATTTTTGAATTAAAACAGCAACTTTTGAATATTTTTAGAAAAAATATGTTTAAAACTAGTTTTTATAACTTTTTAGTTTAACCACTTTGTTACTAGTCCATTATAAACAATTTATTATCACATGTCTTACATCCTTAGGGTCTCGAGTCCTATAATTTTTTCAACCACATAACACTGAAAGGTGCTACAAAGTTATTTTCAGAGCAGTTAATATGTTGTAATGTTTTTAAAAGCATCCTAATGGTGATTTAACTATACAAAATTATATAGAACATGAAAGTAAATAATATGGTAAGTTAGAGTTCTTAGGAGACCTTAAGGAAGATGAGTAAGGATGGTACACAAGAAAGCCCCAAGTATTTATCAAGAAAATACTTCCACAAACCCTAGTTTTCCATAGAAACCTTAACCTTGAACTTTCTTGTCTTAACACTTGTAAAGATTAAACCAACCCTTCTAAACACTTTAGGACATCATAGATATGTTGTAGGAAGGTGTGAAAATGTGATAAGTAAAATTTTGTATGGATTGGGTGTTGGTTTGAGTTTGGCCGTGGGTTTGGAGGAGAGACAAGAGAGTTTTTTGTGTTGTTTCACCTTAAGAATGAATATGTGTGTTATTTTTTTTACTAGTTTCTACTTATATATCCATAAGACTAGTCAAAGATGTATTAATCAAAGACCATAAAGACCTAGGGACAAGATGAGGGTTTTTGGGGAGTCTTTGGTCTTGGTCTCAAATTCAATGGAACATCCCATGGAATTAAGGAATGTGTTTTTTTTCAACACAAAATATCTTTGTGTTTTCTATCTATAAAATCGGATGTATATGTATATAAGTAAGATATTATGTTAAATTTTTGGGTATTGGGTATAAAAGTGGGTATTTGTTAAAGCGTAGAAAAGTTTTGGTGGTTTCGGGAATACCTAAATGTATTTTATCTCGAAACGTAAATACTTTACGTAATCAATAAAAATAAAATATAAAAGTAAACAAAAAAAAAAAAAAAAAAATAATTAAAAAAAAAATTATTACTTTCTGTAAAAATAATATAACGTTTGCTTGATGAAAACTTTAATTTGTTTGGTGTCCGTTTACGTTGATTGTTAATTTTTAGCTTACGCGATTTTACGTAACAATTAAAATTAAAAGCAAACGTGTACGAGAAAAAAAATAGTGAATTAAATGACGTCGTTCATTGATCAAAAATACGAATTGTTACAGTCCTTCCCCGTTAAATGAGCCTTGTCCTCAAGGCTCAAGTTGCGACACTTGACGAAAGTACGGGTTCAGAGAAAAAGATGCGGTTATTTCTTCCGGAATAATGTTGATGAAGAGGTGTAGATAATAATAATAATAATTATTATTATTATTATTATTATTTTGAACAGTGCCCCAACGGTAGGTGAACAGTAACCCCCAACGGTTACTTTCCCCTTTTTTATACAAAATTTTCTCCTCCATTTCTTCCAATACATACTATTAATCTTTTTCACTTACATTTTCTTGTATCAATCCTCAAAAAAATATTGCACATCATCACGCTCTTGGCGATGGCGACCGCGATAGCACTCGACATTTATCTTGCCTACTTCCCATACGAAGAAGGATTTCAGTATTTAGCCTTTATTCTAGCAATTCTCGTGCCCCTCATTGTTCTTGCAATCAGCATAGATCTCTTTTAGAAGGAATAGATATTAGAGGAGGGTTGTAATAAAACTTGAATTTCCTTTTGTTCGTATGCAAATCTTATTTCTAGATAATAAATGGATGTTGTGGGCATTATTCTTTTTGTTACTTTTTTTTTGCCTTTCGATTAATTTCGTTACCACACTTGGGTAACATTCGTTTGCATTTCCCTTCTAAATTGATTTAACTTGGGTGTTTCAAGATTTGTGATGTTGGTTTAATTATTTATTGTTGCGACCAAGGCTCGGTTCCTAATGGGCTTATTTGTTCCCTTTAGCTTAACGTGTCAGTTGTAACTCCTTTTTTTTATTGTCGATCTTATTTATGTAAGGATGGTTGTTGAATGTCCTGCTTAGTTGCTACAGTTACTGATCGAATTTCAGGAAGTAGAACGGTTTTAATGATTACTCACACAAAACTTGATGCAAATAGAAAATTGTTTTCTTGACAAGAAGTTTTTAGGGATACTGCTAGATGGGCATGGTCCTTCCGGATTTATACATTAGTTGATCATGCTTGATATTTGAGGGGCCTAACGATGCGATGCTCATTTTCGTATAAATTGTGTTATTAATTCTAATAATATGTGGAGTGATGTGTATAAAAAAACTTTATAGAGAGTTAAGTAGATTGACGTTTTCATAATATGTTAATTTGATAGATACTTGAAATTATTCAGGTACAACAAAAAAATTTGAAGCGAATAGTACAACAGGATATATAAGCGGAAGTACAACAGAAATTTAAGCGAGAATTCCTAAAGGGATAAAGTCTAAGCATTGATATCATAAATTAATCATGATAGTCGATATTTATATAATTGATCGATAGAAATAGATATTGATATGTCAAAAGATAGACGTAAGAGATCGAATTTAAACCGAGTATTATATATCTAAGATTATATATAATGCAATAATGACAATCGGAAAAGTAAGTAAGGATCAGGGAATACGCGTGCGTGAATTCGGTTAGCGATTGAAGGATTTCTGTATTTAGAAATGAAAGAAAGGAAATCTTTAACTTTGTGGTTATAGAATAGGTTTGGTAAAATGACCAGCTCCTATATCTTTGCTCTGTGGTTCCATTCTGTAACACCCCCAAAATCAGGTAGCAGCGGAATGGTAACAATGGGGTGCTACGTCAAAGTACAAAAATCAAGATATAGAAAACGACCTTAAATAGACGTTAAAAATAAGATTCATTCAATGTCATTACAAAAGATCTGGTTTTCACGTTAGGTCCCTTAGTTCTTGATAAAATAGACATTAAGATTTTAAGTCTAAAAGTTTCATTGAATTTAGAAATCAGAATCCCTTAATACGATATCCGTCACGGCTCCCATCCAAGCCTTATTGCCTACGCACCTGAGATTAAAACATCGCTAAAAGTCAACAAAATTGTGAGTGAATTATAGGTTTATCAAGGAAATAGCGTGGACCACAAGATGAAGTTATAGTAGACTATTGAAACACTATTCAATAGTCTAAAACATGTATTATTGCCTAAGCTCATGAACCGAAACTTTAAGTCAATAAACTGTAATCAAACCAGTACTCAAGGTTTGTGCTCCAACACGGATACAGATGTTACAAAAACATCCTACGAATTTTCTCAATATAGATGTTGCCAAACATCCTACGAATTTTCTTCAAATGTTAAATGCGTCAATGGTCAACTAGAAACCACAGCCCAGACGGGGATGGTCAGTCCCGATAGATCTATCCATAACACTAGCGTATACCCAGTAGGTATTTTATCGGTTATGATAAAAGGGACTCTTTAATGGCAATACGGTAATATTAGGCAATAATGTAATCAGGAATAGCGTACAGTTTTGGATAAACACTTGTGTCAAAGAAATCAAGCATGTAAATCTCCCCCGTATTTAATCAAAGCAGTAGTTGAAAAAGGGGCTCCTTAACTCACTTGAGTGATATGGGAATCAACAAGTATTCACAATAGGAAAATGCGTACGCTTTACTATCGATGCAACCTAAATATAATATAGGTCGTATAAGTACTAAACACTTTGATTATTTATAGGTCATATAGCTCATCATACTATCATCGGGCTATCATAATTAAGAGGTCATGTAGTGACGTATGAGGAGCTAGGACACTTTAAATCGTAAATCCAACAACTCGTCGATACGCCACCCCGAAGAGGCCTCATTATGAAACTCCCTAGTAATATAGTACTTTGCTTAACTAAAACCACATATAATTCTATATAGCTATATCACCGTCTAATCGTTTTGGTAAAATTGTGTTTAACAAGTTAAAACGTTTATAATTACCGTTGTAGTAAAACTGGCGTAACTTTCGCGTTTTAAGCCCGATTTTAACGTTTCTTATGCCCACGCTTTCGTATTAGGACGAGTTATCATAATTTGACATTTTCATAATTTGGACCTACTGGTGAACAGTACTTTTTACTGTTCACACCAGTTATAAAGTTATTTTTATAGTTTTAGTTATCGTAAATCTCGTAAATGTCGTAACTTATTCGTTTTAACTCCGTTTTTAGCGATTCTTTCGAGTACGTTCTCGTATTTAAAAGTTTTATCAATTTAATGATGTTTTAAAAATATAAGTTTCTGTGGTGAATAGTAATTTTTATAAAAATAGTTTTATAAAAGTATATATTTAACGTAAACTTGAAATCGTCGTATCTTTTTCGTTATAAATCGGTTTTTCGAGTTTCTTATCATTTTGGAATCGTCATGACATGTAGTATTTTATAAAAATATAAAATGAAGGCTTTATTTTTCGAATTAAAACAGCAACTTTTGAATATTTTTAGAAAAATATGTTTAAAACTAGTTTTTATAACTTTTTAGATTTAACCACTTTGTTTCTAGTACCATTATAAAATTTATGATCACTTGTCTTCACATCCTTAGAGATTAGTCCATAATTTTATTCAACCAAATAACACATGAATAGGTGTACTAAGGTTATAATCACAACGCAGAAATATGTTTTACATGTTTAAAGTAACTAATGGTGATTTATACTTATACAAGAATTATATAGAACATGAAGTTAATAATTTGGATATGTTAGATTCTTAGGAGACTTAAGAAAGAGGAGTAAGGATTGGTTACACAGAAAGCCTCAAGTATTTAATCAAGATAAATACTTCACAAACCATAGTTTTTCTTAGAAACCTTAACCTTGAACTTTCTTGTCTGAACATTGTAAAGATTAGACCTACTCTTTCCTAAACACTTTAGGACATCATAGATATGTTGTAGGAAGGTGTGAAAATGTGATAAGTAAAATTTTGTATGGATTGGGTGTTGGTTTGAGTTTGGCCGTGGGTTTGGAGGAGAGACGAGAGTTTTTTGTGTTGTTTCACCTTAAGAATGAATATGTGTGTGTATTCTTACTAGTTTCTACCTTATATATCCATAAGACTAGTCAAAGATGTATTAATAAAGACATTAAAGACCATGGGACAAGATGAGGGTTTTTGGGAGTGGGGGCTTTGTCTTAGTCTTAAATCAATGAAAATCCCATGGAATTAAGGAATGTGTTTTTTCAAACACAAAATATCTTTGTGTTTTCTATCTATAAAATTGGATGTATATGTATATAAGTAAGATATTATGTTAAATTTTTGGGTATTAGGTATAAAAGTGGATATTTGTTAAAGCGTAGAAAAGTTTTGGTGGTTCCGGGAATACCTTAAATATATTTTATACTCGAAGTAAATACTTTAGTAATCAATAAAAATTAAAATATAAGCATAATTATTACTTTTGTAAATATAATATTAATGTTTGCTTGATGATAAACTTTAATTTTGTTTTGGTGTCCGTTTACGTTGATTGTTAATTTTTAGCTTAAGCGATTTTACGTAACAATTAAAATTAAAAGCAAATATGTACGTAAAAAAAATAGTAAATTAAATGACGTTGTTCATTGATCAAAAATACGAATTGTTACAAATATTCCCATATTATTGATCGACAACGTACTCATTTAGAATAATAAAATTATTCACGGATTAATCATGCAAATATATGTCACAATTTGATAGTAAATATACTTCATACCACGTACTTTATCATTTAATAAAATTGTCTTTTATCCCTTATCCAAATACTAAACACAGAATATACTTGCAACTACTTGCTAAAACGATAGTCCCCATGCTCTCAGCATGCTTGAGTAGCTTTCTTTCGGTAAAGCCTTCGTAAAAGGATCTGCTAGATTTTCATATGTGTGAACTTTAAGAAGGTATCTTCTATGGTAGTGTCTGGCGCCCCTCTGAACCCCTGGTTCGTTGGCAATAAGAAGTGCGGCTGAATTGTCGCAAAACATCTTAATTGGTTCGTTTATTGTTGGTACTATACCAAGCCCTGAAATAAACTTTCCAATCCAAACAGCTTCCATCTCTGCCTTCTAGAAGCAGGCTATGTATTCAGCTTTGTAGCGGACATTACGTAGTACTTGCTTGGAGCCTTTTCTAGTCTTACAGACGCCTTCATTCAAATTAGCGTATCCTGTCTGAGATTTTATTTCATCTCTATCGGTCTCAAATCCAGCATTGCAATAGCAATCAACTCGAAGTTCAACTTCAGGATTTCTACCATAAACCAAGAACATATTTTAGTATTTCTTAAATACTTAAGAATGGTTTTCACCCACAGAGCAGTGGGTGTTCCTGGATTTTGTTAAAACGGCTTGTTATATTATGCGCCGCAACGAACATCAGGTCTAGTGCATCTAACAACATACATAATGGAACCTACTGCCGAAGCATAAGGTACATTTTGCATACGCTTCACCTCTTTGGGTGTTAAAGCACCTTGTGTTTTATTCAAGTCAAGTCTTTCTTGCATGGGGATGTAACCACGTTTGGAATTATCCAAATATATTCTTCAAGATCTTATCCATATATGCCACTCTTAACTGTAGCCCAATTAATCGCTTTGACCTATCTCGGTAGATCTTGATTCCAAGAATAAATGTCGCTTCCCTCAAATCTTTCATGGCGAAACACTTTCCAAGATATGTATTTACACTTTGTAAGCTTGGAATGTGATTTCACATGATAATTATATCATCGACATATAAGATGAGGAATGTAACATTACTCTCACTAGCCTTTTGATATACACATGGCTCATCAAGATTTTGAGCAAATTCAAACCTTTTGATTTCCTCATCAAATCTTTTATTCCAGCTTCTTGATGCTTGCTTAAGACCATACATAGATCTTTGAAGCTTGCATACTTTTCTGGAATGATTAGGATCAACAAAACCTTCACGTTACACCATATAAATATCTTCATCAAGACAACCATTTAAGAAGGCAGTTTTGACATCCATTTGCCATATCTCATTGTCATAGAACGCCGTTGTGGCTATAAGAATCCTAATAGCTCTAATTTCAGCAACATGTGAGAACGTTTCTTCATAATCAACCCGTAGGTTTTGATATAACCCTTTTCTACTAGACGAGACTTTATAGGTGTGATACAATGCCAATCCATGTCTGTCTTTTCCTTAAAAAACCATTTGCTCCTAACAATCTTACAATTAGGGGGAAGATTAACCAAACACCAGACTTGATTATCTTTCATGGATTTCATTTCGCATTCATAGCATCGAGCTACTTATCAGATTTTAGATCTAATATTGCAGCTTTATAGTAGCGGGTTCATAGTTCCACTAAAACTATGTCCTACACTTATACATTTAGACATAAGCGTTTAGGAGCTCGATGTGTCCTTGCGGACATACGAACGGGAACAACTTCCTCTTGAGGTGGTTCGAAACCTTCAACCTCCATAGGAATTTCGCTAGTGTTTTCAGAAGGTGATGTATCTTCATCTTGAATTTCTTCAAGTTCTACGGCCCTCCCACTGACTTCTTGAGATATAAGATTTTTCTCCAAGAACTCAGCATACCTCGCAATAACTATTTTTGTTTTTAGGTGGGAAGTAGAAATAGTAACCTATCGTTTCCTTTAGGTATCCTATAAAGATACACTTAACAGATCTTTGTTGGAGTTTTTTAGGCGTATCTCTCTTCACAAGAGACTCACAACCCCAGACCTTTTGATGTGTCGTTGTGTGGTGTATATTTTTATGATTCAAGTTTTAAATTTATATTTTTCCGACTTAACCAAAAGGAACACTTTAATGGGTAGTGTACCCCGTCGGTGGTAGATTCATAGGAAGTAAGGTGTCGAACACTTGAAGCGGGGTTAAATCTCTTAATTTTTTAATATTTTGGTTAACCAATCTAAGTTAATTCTAATCTAAGTCAAACCTATGCTAATCCTATGTTAGTTCTAATCCTAATTCTAACAGGTAAAAGTAGGGTTTTCAGCCTGATAGATTGGCACGGGTTTGGTTGGTGACTACAATCAATTCAAGACACTTTAACCCACGCAAAAAAATTAACAGAAGATAAAAGAGCGATCGAGCCTTATGATAGAAAACTGTATTAGCCATCATTAATCTGATTAGAAGGTTGGTTTGTTTATTCAGTGCAATGATTACTTATCTCGAAGAGGCATATCATTTTTAGACTTAGGTAGGACTTCATCCTAAGACTTAGACACATTAATTCTGTCATAACTAAAACATCTGCATAAAGCATCCTTATTTGCTGATTATAAATTATCTTAGGGATTAAAGCAATGGTGATCTTTTTAAACCCTAGCTCATAGAGACTTTACCTACTTACTGCTTAATGGCAATTTATACTCTAGTAGTCCACTTTTCCAACTATCCAATGGAATCAGAACATTATTTGTTGAATTATCTAGATTCACCTACTAGTCAACATGTTCAATAAACCAAAGGCAGTTTCCGTTAACTAGTTAAGCCAGAAGCGTATCCTTAGCACGATTTTAGAAAGACAATATTTGTGATCCTATGATTCTAGATGTATAAATTACTATATGGAGAGCTATCCCGGCATCTAGATTACTTGGTCCGTATCACTAGATCCAGTTGAATGATATGTCGCATACAAAAGCACGTAAACAAGTATAAATTGATAAACATAAACAAGCATACAACGATAAATTAAGCAATCGAGATATAAACAAAACCAAACATTCAGATCTTCATAATAATGGCTAATACCCGAAGGTATTAGCCTTCAAATATCATAATTAATACAAGAGTAATTGTTTTAGCCAAGGTAAACTAACCGAGTTAACGAATGATACCAAAAACTAAACGATTACAAAAGTATAAGAAATTACACGTTGTCTTCTATGGATTGGAATGCATTGCAAGACCTCTTCTGCTCTTTTTCTCCTCTGAAAATCGACTTTTGTGGTTTAGGTATCGAGAATATGATTTAGCACACTTAAAACTCGTTTTTTAGTTTTCTACTTATAATGTCTGGAAGTCGTTTCGATACGACGTATCCAAGGGATTGGATACGGCGTATTGGAGTTTCTTGGAGTAGGGACCACATTTGATATCTTCCAGAATATTCACATACTATATTTCCAATACGGCGTATTGGTCTTCTCTGGATACGGCGTATTGAACAAGTTTCCTTTGTGGTCTTTGGTGAGTGCGGCACGGATACGCCGTATCTTCCTTGATGGATATGACGTATTGGACTTCAGAATAGTAAATCTTCAAAATATCTTTGTTTAAGCTCCAGAATGCGCGCCTTTTGCTAATATTCACCAACTACTCTGTAATTACTGAAATTCTCAAATATAAACGATTAAGTAACAATTCTTTGCAATAATTATACAAAATGGGTTAATTACATGGGATAAATGATGCTATAAAATAGATGTTATTTGATGTCATCAAATATTTCCCCACTTGAATCCTACTTGTCCTCAAGTAGCCTTTAGAAGATTATAAAAATGTATCCCTAAGGATATTTTCTGTTAAAGCATTTATTTGATCAATTACAAGTACATAACCAAACACCTCACGAAATAGAAAGATAAAAACACTCAAATCACTCAACTAATCTATGTGGTAACATGTAACTAATTCGGTCAATTGCTCGGTCGTGACGAGTATTCTATCATAAGCTTGGCAAGGATACACATCTCCACCGCTAAAGCTAAGGAGTAACAAGATTATAAAGGTAAATATGGGTTTTTAAGATAAGGCTTAGGGTTGATTACTCTAACTAATTTTTGTCGATACCAATATTCCAGGAGGGTGACACAGACCACACATACATACTCGTAACAACGAGATAGACATATGTGACTGCTCACTCCCACCTCGAATAAGCTAAAGAGTAGGAATAGTAGAGTAATATAGGGTATGGATCTTCTAACTTTCACCAATAGTAATAAACCAACAAGGCAGCTGAGACATGCATACATGGCCGTAACGACGGAATAGACATGTATGATCAATCACATCCTCATTTGTGTAAAACCCATGGTTAATGATTAGGAAAGGGAATTAAATTGTTGTTAAATAAAAATTACGAAACAAATAGATTAAGTCTAAAATACAAGTTGCTAGACACTTTTTCCTGACCGTTACCATGACAAAGACACAACTATTTACAACCGTCTTGATCATAGATCAAAAACAACCACCTAAGTTGGCGTTCCTGTAACGGTCAACTTCCCAATCATCCCATACTTTACATACTTTACAAGGCAAGTGGCGATATCTCCACTTTATACAATACTTTACATCGTCGATTTGTATCAACGAATAATCGATTCTTCGTGTAATTCCTTCAGTAATTGCGAAACGATTATCTTCAAACTTTCCTTCTCTTTTTTGTTGCTATTTTTCTAATTTTTTTGATTTTTTTTGCTAACACTATACTATGAAACTCGGTGTAGATTCATCATCTTCACGATCATACTAATTCCGGATAATTCCTTCGATAATTTCTTCATTCTTCGGATGTACCAATAATTACGATGGTAGTAAAAATACATGAGTTTTGACTATAATATACATTCCCATTTGTGATGTGCAAATTTCTTCCAACCGTACCAAAATTAACACAAGACTCGGGAAATACAAACTTTACACTTTAAGCAACTAGGATACGGCATATTCTCACATCTTCTTTGTTTTTCCATTCTATGGTCAATCTGGAAAGCAAAGTCATCCCAAATCAACCTATGGTAGTCAACATTTTCCCTGTAAAACATTCCCCATAGGATGTCAATCCTGGATTTCCTCAGCCTATCATTGCTTGTAGTTTTACCAGAAAGACACTTATTGATAATAGCAGCCAGAGTTCTCCATGGTTGATGCATGTGGTCCACATACATGCTAGGATGCTTGTGTAGAGGACCTTTATAACAAGATTAATGAGGAAGGTGAGAGTAGACTCATCATCTAGAACTTCAGTAAAGTCTTCTCCTTGAACTCTTGGGCAGATATTAAGAATCATTTGAAATACTTCAGCATCAACTACGCACTTCTTGTTAGCAAGATCAAATTCATAAGAGTTTGTGCCTTTGACCTTCTTGATAGTGTGCCAGAACTGCTGCATAAAGATTTCAGGGACTTCAGCAGAGATAGTGAATGCCTTGAGACAGGTTGAGTTCTTGATGACATCAATGATGACTTGAAAAGTTTCTTCCTTTTGTGGCAAAGTGGGCTCCAGTCTTACATTGGTGGTACCAATCTTGACTCTTTCCTTAGTGGGAACCTATTTTTCATCACGAGCAGTCACTTGTTGAATTTCTTCTTGATTTATGATTCTGCTTAAGAATTAACCAATACATTTTTATATACACAACAGATATATTTCACTGATTAGGTTGATTATCTTTGATGATTTGGCTTATTTAGATAAAGATTGTGTTTAAGTTTCATACAATTTTGTCTAAATTAACACCCTATTTGAGGAAAGTCAACCTTAGACACTGGTCAAAGTCAACTAATGAAAGTCAACATATTGGTCAAAGTCAACATATTGGTCAAAGTCAACATTGGTCAATCAGTTAGTTTCCTCTAGGTATCTAAAGAATTCGCTTAAACCGCATTAAGTGGCTTGGTTATTGTGTTGGGACACAGTGGATTTGTGTCCTTGACGATGCTGGCAAAATGCACACATTCCTCCTCGAGATGGCATCTGGGCAGTACGCAAGGTCAGGTCTACTGGCTGTGAGATACATAAGGGTGCTAATCATTCCACGATAACGTGTAGGATCAACGGCTTTCCCTTGTGGATCTTCATCCAGTTTAGATTTCTCTACCATTGAAGTATCTATTGGTGCATAGGTTTCCATACCTTATTTTTTAATCGATTCTAGAGCATATTTGGATTGATTTGAAAAGATGCATCTGGGACTCTGAGAAATATGTAGTCCTAAGAAAAATGATAGTTTGCCCATCATCGACATCTGGAATTTTAAACACATTATTTTTGAAAACGTTTCACAAGGATCAGGTTTAGTAGAAGTGGAAGCAAAGATAATATCATCAACATAAATTTGTACTAATAATATGTCCTTGTCTTCACGTCTGACGAACAATGTTGGATCGACGGTGCCTTTGGTGAACTTCTGGAGAGAGCGGGGGCAGGCGCAGGAGTGAATGGAGAGCAAATCGTACCAAGCACGTGGAGCTTGTTTCAACCCATAAAGAGCCTTCTTTAGCTTATACACATGATTGGGATTCTTCGGATCTACAAACCCATCCGGTTGGCTAACATAGACCTACTCACGCAGCATGCCATTCAAGAACGCGGTCTTCAATTCTAATTTGGTAACGACGAACATGTTTTCATATAGCAGCGAATGGCAATAAAGATACGGATGGCCTCAAGTCGAGAAACTAGAGCAAAAGATCCTCAAAGTCTATGCCTTCTTCCCAATGATAACCTCTCACTACTCCAAACAGCTTATTGTTCCCATACCCCTCCCGGAGTGCGTCGGACTAATTTATCCCTTTAGATCCACTTCAAGGTAATAATCATTACACAATCTGGACGAGGTATGAGCTCCCAAAATTCAAGATGTTTAAACTCGTAGAGTTCGCATGGCTTTAATCCAGTAGGATTCTGTCAATGCGTCTTTATAACTCTTGGGTTCAACGGAAGAAAGGAAAGCATCGAAATAACAAAATATAGCTTCATCTTATAGTTGTTGTCGAGTGGAAACTGGTCTAGAAGGATAGCCAATAACATTATCAATCGGGTGATCTTTGGTCCATTTGTTGATGTGTTCGGGTGGTTGATTTATTGAATGCACATGATTTAGAATAACTACCTGAGTAGAGGATTCTTCAGAACTAGGTTCTGGAATTGGAAATTTAACAAAAGGATTATTATCTATGTGTGCAACTTCAATGTCATGGTTAGCTTCTTCAACACTAAGAGGAATAACTGGGGGTGATGTTTCTTGAGTTGTTTGAGAGGTACTTGAAGATGGTGCATCTTGATCAATTGTAGTTAAGGAAGGTGTACCGGTTGAAACAACAGGGTTCTGGTGCAATGACTGCCGGAACTTGAGGATCAACACATGGTGGAAGATTAAGGTACTCATCAAAAATTGGTTGAAACAATATTTCCCAATCCGTTCTATGTTGTGGACATACGGTAGTGAAGAAGAATGTTTGGCACAGTCCTGAACAATTTGTTCCAGATTCAAATTTTTAAGCCTGAGTCTTGAACTGAATTATTTAGAAGCCATTATTGTAAACTCATCAAAATCAACATGTATAGTTTCAATGATTAAACGGGTCCTTTTGTTGTAGATTCGGAATTCTTTCTTTGCAGGAGCATAACCAACAAAGATTCCTATATCAGCTTTCAGTTTCAAATTACCAAGGTCTTCACGATATTTATTGGATATCAGAGAGACACAAAGACATAAAGATAAGAAATTCAGGTTTGTGATTCCATGAATAAGTTCATACGGTGTTTTGTTGTGACGTTTTCGGATTAATGATTGGTTTTGTGTATAGCAAGCTGTCGCGACTGCTTCTGCCCAAAGAAATAACGGAGCCTTTGAAAAGATCAACATGGTATGGGAAACTTCCACTATAGTATGGTTTCGTCTTTCGACAACGCCATTCTGTTGTGTGAGTGTGAAGCAACTGATGTTTGATGTGAGGTCCTACTTCTTCCATAGTAATCCCTAAGAGTATGATTGACGAATTCGGTGCCATTAACCAGTCCTAATGTACGAACTGTTTGCATTCTGAGAACTTGGATCATTTTTAGAATTAACTTACAACTCTGTAACTTCATCCCTTGAACTAGACAATTTCACCCATGTAAACGAGAAAAATCAAGCAAGGCGATACCTGTTGCCGGCAGTGCTATCATATTTTCTCCCATTGATACTTTGAACCCTCATTAGCCCGCAAAGATCCATATGTAGCAGATAGAGTTTTTCTTGAATGGAGTCACAGCTTAGGTTTGTGGAGCTGGTTCTTGCTGTACCAAGAGTAACATTCAAGAGCACAAACGATCCTTCTAATACTTTAGTTTTGGAAGACCTCGGACTAGACCATGTTTGGCAAGAGAAGAGATATAGTCGAAGTTTAAATGAGATAATCTTTGATGCCACAACCAAGACTTGGTCTTTGAGGCCTTAGACAAGAGACATATAGGAGAGGAGAGCAACAAATTGTCCATAGATAAAGTGTATAAATTTGAACCCCTATATCTCTTGAGTAGATCAACAACGTCTAAATCACGAATGAAACAGGTGTGTTTGCGAAAAGCTACCTCAAGATCGGAATCACAAAATTAACCACGAAGAATAAGTTGTGGCCTAACCCTTCCACATAATAAACCTGAGAGATTGTAACATTTCCCATTTAATAGTCCCCATAACCCATTATCTTAGCAATATGATCATTCCTAAATCTGACGGTACCCAAAAATTTACTGACGAAGTTGATCAGTTGAGAGTGATTGCTGGTCATATGCTTTGAGCAGCCGAAGTCTAAATACTACAAAACAATCTGGACAACCTCAAAGAGAACATCAGGATCACAGCTTGAAATATTTGCCATCAGAATTACTTTAGCCGAGGATAAGTCATCACAATCTGAGTCATAGGCATCCATGTCTTCAGTCTAGAAGGCTGAATTCTGAGAGACTGTCTGCTGAACAACTGGAGCTTCTGATATTCCAGGGCCTGCTAAAAATGCAAGTTGCTCTTAATCTAATATCTGACCCGCTTCCTGAGATTCGGCTAACATCAATTTCTCCTTAAACCATGTAGCATTCCTTAGGCTTTTTGGTTGAGTACAGTGTCTCGCCATATGCCCTTCTCCTTGACAATTATAACACTTCACAACTCTTGGTTGACCAGTTGCATAATTTCCCCTTGAAGTTGTAGCAATTCCTCTATTTCTAGTGCCAGCAAAACTCTAAGATTGTTTTCCTTGAACTTGTTGAACTGTGACTCTGCCATCTTGAATGGTTGCCTAATTCTTGGGATTGGAAGACGTTCCGAGTTGATTGTTTGAAGGTGGAAACCTTGATGCCATAGTAGATAGGAATGCCATTGCTTTGTTAATGCATTCAATCGGATCTTCTCCTTGCTAAAATGTAGGAACAGCGAGACTGAAGTCCAATTAGGGAAATTCGGCTTGAGATTGTTGTGTCACTGATGGATATATGAATGGTTAAGGAGACACTGAATGTTGTTGTGGATTAACTAGAGTATGATGGTATTGATGATGAATAGGTACTGCATAAACTGGTGTGAATTGTTCAGGAGGTGGATACATAGAAGAACTTGAATGTTGTAGTAACTGAGATGGATTATATAGAGTTGGAGAGTTGGCTGCCAATGCAAGAGGATCCAGATATCTTTCACGCGTGATACGAACTTCATTAGCATGTCATTCATATTGACTAAGGTATGCATACAACAGATCATAGTTGGTGGTATACAAACTTTTAGCTAACTTCACATCAGTAACAGACTTGCTCTATTCCTATAGAAGAGCAATCAGAAACTTGGTATTGACTTGAACTTGTTGCATTCTCATCCCAATAGTATGCATGTCATTGATCAGTAGAGAGAATCTCCAGTAATACTCATACAGTGTTTCACCCTGAACATAAGCAAACTTATCAAACAAGTTGTACAATCTGCATTCACGTTCTTGGTATGATAATTCAGTGCCTTTCATTAGTAGCTTGACTCTATCCCAAATATCCTTAGCAGCCTCTTGATGGTTAACAAGTGCATACACATCGGGTGGAAGACCGTGAAGAATGATATTGGTTGCTTGAACATCACAGTCATCTTGAAGTTGTTGTGCTTCAGTGAGTTCGGAGTATTTCATAGGTCTAGTCTGCCCATTTTCTTCAACAGTTGGGTAAACTAGTTAATATAGACCATATAATCGATTGAATCAAGCATATCCTACCATTTACTCCCTTTGATGTCATAGACGTATACGACTTGCCCATGAATCATACATTGATTTTTCAAGCATTGGAGGACGGTTCTCAGCTCCAGCAACAATGATGTGTTCTGCTAAAGTAGTCATCTTGTTCTAATTGAAAAGTGAAATGATTAAAGAGTGATCGAACAGTGATAAAGGAGGATTGTGTTAAGAGTTGTTGTTGTTGGTGATTAAGATTGATATTCCACGGGATTTTACAAATCTTCACTAAAACCGAGAAATCCAAAAAAATAAAACCTTTTTTGTGATTGATGTAACGGTTCGCAAGAAATATGACATCTATAATGTTTCGCTTGGAATATGACAGTGTAATGTTTCGCTTGAAATATGACAATGTAATGTTTCGCTTGAAATATGAAAATTGGACAGAGTTTCGTTTTGCACAACTACGTATTTCGCTTGAACTAACAACCTGTCATAAATCACTTGCTAACATAAATCGCTTGCTAACATGAATCTCTTGCTAACATATTTCGCTTGACCTAAGGAGAATTAAGCAGAGTTTCGTTTATTAGAAATGACATAAATCGCTTGAAGTCAACCTGTCATAAATCGCATGAAACATTTTCACTTGAAACATATTTCGCTAGCTTCATAAACATGTTTCGCTGGCTTCAACAAAAACGTATTTTTTTCTCACAAAAATCACCAAAAACACACCCTTTTGACGTTTTGCCTTGATTTTTCTTGCACAACTAGTTATCTTAGGCCTAGATCTTGCTTAAAAACATAAACTTTAACACTTTTAAACACAAAAATCCGGGTTTTGATTTTGAAAGCACGTAACCAAAAAAATAACTAAAGTAACAATCGAAACAAGATAGAAACACACACAAGCTCACGATATCACCCCATGACGACTGATATGAATTGTAGAAGTATCAAATCACTTAACAAATGAAGGTAAGAAAGTCTAGAGAGAGAAAGGGATGGTTGTAACACTTACAGAGAGAAAGAAAGGAAATGTGTATTATATGAAAATGAAACAACCAATCCTCACCAAGGTGTGGAGAAGGGTATTTATACCTATA
>BQNB010079732.1:0-25562 GCA_026074375.1 Tanacetum coccineum | reverse complement strand
ATTTTAGTCCAAAATTCATAATCTTGATATTTTTCAATATAGAAAGTAATTTTCAGGTTATAGCTTATTACTATAAGCTAAAACAAGTTAGAAAAAATAAGTTTTACGAGATTATAGCTTATCAAAAGAGCTTTTGAACTAGAAAGATCAAAATGGGCACGTTTGGTTTAGGAAAACCAAAACGCATGGGTTTGTGGTTCAAGGGCTTAAACAAGAGTTTACATAGGATCTAACAAAGCTTATGAAAGTTCTAAAATAAGGCAAGAGTTTATTGAACAAGTTAGGAGCTTACTTGAACCTAAAATGAGTCAAAAATGGTGGAAATGGGTTGAATGACTTAAAATGGGTCGAACACTCTTTGGAGATGAATCAAGGACCTCTTTTCTCTTATTTCTTGGATTTTACTTGCTGAGTTCTTCCTTTCTTCTCTTCTATGGCTTGGTTAGATCATCATTTCAAAGTTTTTTTGAGTTTGAATGGTGAATGATGAATGAATGTATGTATGCGTGTATTTATAGTGTAGAAGAAAAGTAATGGCCAAGTTTTTAGAGTGGAGTAGTGGCCAAGCTACTTGAAGTGGTGGCCAAGATGTTAGAGTGGTTCCCAAGGGTCTTGAGTGGTGGCCAAGGGTCTTGAGTGGTGGCCAAGGGTCTTGCTTGGGGCTCAAGGGTCGAATTTTTAATGAAAGGGCATGGCTGTTTTTGGACAGCCAATATTAGTCTCGGTAAAATGGTTTCCATTTACAAACCGTAACTCTGATGAAGCTTAAACTTGTGAGCATGGTTAGATATTTGAGTCCTATACAACTTTTAGTTTTCCATATTTAGGGGTTACCATACAAAAATCTAGTGATAATAGCCGTTTACTACAGGTGTGCAGAATCTGCGCACCTTTGCCATTTCGGCTATAACTAATTCATCGGACATCGAATCGAGTTGAGTCAACCGGAAAAATGATCACAAGACATAGGGATACAACCTAATATTTTTTCTTAATACCCAAAGCCTACTGATTTTGACCAGATCCTATGTTTTATCCTGGATCAGATTCTGAATCTATAATTATGAACTAGTTTAAGTGGTATCGGGTTTGCTAGGGTTTTTGAGTTAGGGTTTTGGTTTAGGACGAGTGTGGAATGGTGTTTAGAGGAAACAAATATGTTTAAATGTTGTGCTTAGAAGACTTGTACTCTAGGCTAGAAAGGTGGTACTAAATGCCTTGTAGAATTTGGAGAGAAATGAGCTCATTTGAATATCATGCATAACTAGCTTGTACTTTGAGCTTTAAGGTGTTGTACCATGATTTAGGAATGAAAACATATTTGAATTTATGCTTAGGAATACTTGAACATATGCATCATAAGCTTGTATATTCGTTTTGTATGTATACATTACATGTAGTTAGGGTTTTGGTATAAACGTTAACGGGTAAAGTTCATTTAGTAATAATGTTATGAAAATTACGTTAAATAGATAACGTACAAGATATAGAGGATATTAGAATATTGACTTGACATATTAAGGTATTTACTTGATATAAACATAGATAGAATTGGCATAGGTAGTTGTGTGAGCTCGTTTACTTTAGAAATGTAAACTATGTTACATAATGGAATAAAGCAAAAAATTTCTCGTGAAAAACTAGTATTTAATATAATATAAGTGGAAATTACAGTGATGAAAATTATGGGTTGTTACACTAGGTCTTAGGAAGAAGTATCGCCTAAGTCTTAAGAATGATATGCCGCCTCAAGATAAGCACTCATTGCACTAAACAAACAAACCAACGTTAATGTTTTCTTATATTTTGCTACACCGCTCTTTTATCTTTTGATTATCTTCTTGCATGATTATTGTGTTTTGAATTAATTTAAGTCACCACAAAACCTGTGCTAGTTTCTTAGGATGAAACCTCCTTTATCATTAGAACTAAGTTTAGCATAGGTTTAACAATATTTAGAAATAACATAGAATTAATTAGACTTAATAAAATACTGATAGAATATAAGGTTAACTTTCTTGCACTTAGTGTTCGACACCCTACTTACCAACGAAGCTACATCTTTGACCGGGTTCACTGCCCGTTAGAGTGTTGTTTTAGGATAAGTCGGCTAAATATAAATTTAAAACTTGATAATCATAAAATACAACCTACACGACAACACATTAGAGATCATCATTCTTTTAATTCAAAGGAGGATCAAACTCCGAAGATATGCCTTGAGCATCCATTATCCAGGTACATATTGGTTTACTGATGTCACACTGTACAGATACGTTCAGGATGGTTAGTTTTGCTTAGAAACTCACCTTCTAGTAGGAGTCTTAGATCTGTTAGCATTTGATGATTCAACCTTAGTTGATTTTAGAGCTTCAGCCTTTTTAGCTTGAAGTTCTTTACCTCTTCTAAACCACTAAATGTCATTGTTACCAGTTGTGATATGAACTGTGCTACCACATGTTTCACAACTTTTCATGACATATTGAGGGTCTCTGGGCTTGATTCCTCTTCTTAGAGAAATGATCATGTTATGACCATGTGTATCATGATCATAACTTCCACTGATATCACATATGGGATAAATTACACAATCATCGGATAAATGATCATTGAACCCAAAGTGTATTCATGGAGGGAAGAAGTGTTTTGATGGTCTTGGGTTTTTAGATCTTGATGAAGATCTACCTAGAATTTTAAGATGCTGAGACATGTTCATGATAGGAATGTATTTAACATGATTACAGGTTCTGTGATCAGTTCTCTCATAATATTTACAAAACAGAACTTTATAACAATTCACAGAGAGATGATTGTTTAAGCCACACAAATCACAAGTCCTTTTGAATTGTGTTTTGTATTTGTTTAGAAGTGCATTTTGTGGAACCTGTTATGGTTGATTAATTCTGGATTAAGATGACTGATTCTTGCTAATTTGTAATTTTAGGTCATTTAGTTCTTTCATTACATTAGCTAAAGGAGGATCACCTTTAATTTTCACACTTTTTAGTTTGGCACCAGGAGCTGAGTTAACCTTTGAAGCTGAAGAGCTTTTGTTACCCTTAACAGGAGCTAAGGATAGTTATCTTCTTGGATACTCACTAGTTTCCAAGGCCTTCAGAGTCTTTAATACAAGAAGACAACAAACTGAAAAGGCCTATCACATCACATTTGTTGAAAGCCCTGATGCTATCAAATTCTCAAAACCTTTAGTTGACAACATCAACATTGCTGAAAATGAAAGATATCCACCTGATGAATATCTTCATCCTTATAAGCCTTCTCAAAGGTATCAAACAAACAACAATGATGTGTCCTTCATAGAACCCTATGAATGTCCTGAACCTGTTGTTCTTGAAGCTGAAGTTTCATCTGACCAAAATGGTCAAACTGATCAAAATGATTAAAATGATCAATTAGTTCAGAATGATAAAATCTTAAATGATTGTCAATCTGAACATTTAAAGCACACCAATGATGAACAAATCATTGATAATCACCCAAACACTGAAGACATTCAGATCTCTAAACACTCATCCTCTGTAAGTGTAGAGTATACTTTAGAACATAATACAATTCCAATCCTAAATCCCTCCTTATCCATTCCATCCATGGTCACTCCAGCTCCTCGAGACAGATGGTCTTAAGACAAACATATTGAGCTAGTAAATATTATATTGGTAATCTAGGAGTTGGAATGCTCACTAGAGCCATGGCTAAAGAACTTAGTGCAGCTTCAACTCATGAATGTGTCTTTGTAGACTTTCTTTCTGAAGAAGAACCTAAAAAGGTCTCTAAAGCACCACATCATCGTGGATGGGTGATGCCATGCAAGAGTAACTAAACCAATTTTCCAGAAACAAAGTCTAGACATTAGTTCCTGCACCTTATGGTAAAACCATAATTGGCTCAAAATGGATATTTAGGAACAAAAGAGATGAAATTGGAATTGTCATCAAAAACAAGGCAAGACTTGTAGCCCAAGGCTACAATCAGCAAGAAGGCATAGACTATGATGAAACCTTTGCTTATGTTGCAAGACTTGAAGCAATTAGGATCTTTCTTGCCTTTGCCACTTACATGATGGTCATAGTTTATCAAATGGATGTCAAAAGTGCATTCCTCAATGGTAAACTAAAAGAAGAAGTTTATGTCAAACAACCTCCAGGTTTTGAGAGCAGTGAGTTCCCCAACCATGTATGCAAATTAGACAAAGCCCTTTATTGACTTAAACAAGCTCCAAGAGCATGGTATGAAATTCTCTCAACCTTTCTCACTGAACACAAGTTTGTAAGAGGTAAGATAGAAAACACTCTGTTTGTCTACAAAAATCACAAAACTCAAACTGATGTGATTTTTGTTCAAATCTATGTTGATGACATTATCTTTAGGTCCACCACCACAAAATTAGGCAAACAGTTTGCTAAACCGATGACTCGAAGATATGAAATGATCATGATGGGTGTCCTCGCCTATTTCCTTGGATTTTAGATTAAACAATCTGAAAGAGGCATTTCAATCAACCAAGAAAAATATGTCAAGGATCTACTAAAAAAATATGACATAAATGGCTCATTAGTGAAAACTCCAATGGTACCCATTAAAAAGTTAGGACCTGGTCTCAATGGCAAAGCTATAAATGAGACTCAATATAGAGGTATGATTGGATCACTAATGTACCTAACTAGAAGCAGACTTGACATTTAATTCTCAACTTGTCTCTGTACAAGATATCAAGCAAATCCTAAGGAATCCCACCTTATTGCTGTTAAGAGAATTTTTAGATACCTAAAAGGTACTCCCAGTCCTGGTCTTTGGTATCCAAAATGTTTAGGTTTTGACCTAAAAGGACACTCAGACTCTGACTATGCTGGATGCAACATGGACAGGAAAAGCACTTTAGGTGCTTGTCAGTTGCTAGGAGGCAAGCTCGTATGCTAAAGTGCAAAAAAGCAGCAATTTGTAGCTATGTCCTCAGCTGAAGCTGAATATGTGGCTGCTGATAGATGTTGTGCCAACATACTATGGATGAAGAGTCAACTCACTGACTATGATATCATATATGAAAAGGTACCTATATTTTGTGATAACATAAGTGCTAATGCAATTTCAAACAATCTAATTCTGCACTAAAAAGCAAAGCATATTGATATCAGATATCATTTTATCAGAGATCATATTCTAAATGAGGACATTAAATTACATTTCGTTCCCACTCAATATCAACTTGCTGATATCTTCACCAAGCCTCTGAATGAGCCATCTTTCAGAAGATTGATTGTTAAACTAGGTATGTTGAACATTGATTCAAAACCTGAAGCTTCTGTACTGACTGAAGAAAACTAAAGTTTCAGCGCTTTCATCTAAAACTAAACAAACTTTCATATGTTAAATGTCAATTCAGTTTGTGCATATAACCTTTAGCTTGCTTAAGTGAAGTAACTGAGCAATCCTATATGTCTCATTCATGGATTTGCATGAGCATGTGTGGTTTTTTCACCTTCGCAGGAGCATAGATATTGGTCAAGTCAAGAACTAAACAAAACTGATTTATTTTCTTCAGTTCAATTTATAAAATGATTTTATCAAATTCTTCAGCTATCTCTCGAGTGAAGTAACTGAGCAATCACATATGTCTCATTCATGGATTTGCATGAGCATTTGTGGTTTTGTCGCCTTCGCTGGAAGATTGATGATGATGAAGATTACAATAATCAGTTCAGCATAACATAACATCAAACCTGAACCTAGTTCAGTCTTTGAACATCAATCACAAGGTCAGTTTAAAAAAAACAAATTTGATTTTCAAAATTAACATATTTAAATATATTAAAAGAGGATATCCAAAAGTTAGAATGACCTCATCATCTTTCTCTCATCTACTTTTAAAGTTGAATAGACGGTTGTTTACTATTCTAGGTATCAGAGGCATGCTGTGCTGACTTTCATTATATATAAAGTTTAGCACACATGTTCAAAACAAACCCTAAACATTCTCTTAACTTTAAAACCTCAAATGACAGTTACAAATTCTTAAAGAAAAAGTTGTAACTTCATCAATCATATAAATGACAACAAACCATTCAACAACTCACAGAGACTTTACCCAAACCAAATTAAACCTTCAAAACCCTAACAACCTGATGTGCTGTCGTGTAGGTTGTTGAATTATAATTCAAGTTTTAAATTTATATTTTGCCAACTAAACCAAAAATAACACTTTAACGGACAGTGTACCCGGTCGGTGGGAGTTTCGTGGTAAATAAGGTGTTGAACAATTGAAGCGAAGTTAAATCTTTCAATTTATTAATACTTTGGTTTTTCTAATATAAGTTAGTCTAAACTATGCTAAACCTATGTTAATCCTAAATCTAATGGAAAAGGGGGGGGGGGTTTCGGTCTGAGAGACTGGCACAGGTTTGGTGGCGACTAAAACCAATTCAAGACACTTTAACCCATGCAAGCAAATTAACAAAAGATAAAAGAGCGGTCTAGCCAAATATAAGAAAACTGTATTAACCATTATTAATCCAATCAGAACGTTGGTTTTTTTATTAGTGCAATGATTACATATCTCGAGGCGGCATATCATTCTTAAGACTTAGGCGTTACTTCTTCCTAATACCTAGATATGTAGAATTATGTCATAATAAAATGCATCCGCATAAAGCATCCTTATTTGCTGATTATAATCTATCTTAAGGATTAAGGTAATGGTGATCTTGTTAAACCCTAGCTCAAAGAGACTTTACCCACTTACTACTTAATGGCAATTTATACACTAGTAGTCCACTAACTAAGTCTTTACCAATTGAATAAAACGTACTTGTTGATACCAAGGTCACCTTATGGCCCAACTAAGCTCACAATCAAAGTGTGAAGATAGGTCATTAATTGTGATCCTATTGATCTAGATGTATAAATCACTATATGGAGAGCTATCCCGACATCTAGAATACTTGGTCCGTATCACTAGATCTAATTGAATGATAGGTCGCATACAAAAGCACTTAAACAAGTATAAATTGATAAACATAAACAAGAAATTCACGATAAATTAAGAAATCGAGATAAACAAACCAAACATTAAGATCTTTATAACAATGGCTAATACCTGAAGGTATTAGCCTTCAAATATTATAATTAATACAAGAGTAATGATTTAGCCAAGGTAAACTAACCGAGTTAACGAATGATACCAAAAATTGAACGATTACAAGTGTATAAGAAATTTCATGTTGTCTTTTATGGAATGAATCGCGTTGCTCGACCTCTTCTGCTCTTTTTCTCCTCTAAAAATCGACTTTTATGGTTTAGGTATCGAGAATATGATTTAGCACATTTAAAACTCGTTTTTGAGTTTTCTATTTATAAGGTTTAGAGTCAGTGTCGATACGGCGTATCCAATGTGTTGGATACGGCGTATTGGGGATTTCTTGGAGTAGGGACCACGTTTGTATCTTCCACAATATTTTATTCCCAAATAGCTTGAATACGGCGTATTGGTCTTCCTGGATATGGCGTATTGGATCTTGTTTCCTTCGTGGTCTTTGGTGAGTGCAGGCACTGATACGCCATATCTTCTTTGATGAATACGGCGTATTGGTCTTCAAAACAGTAATCTTCAAATATCTTCGTTTAAGCTCCAGAATGCGTGCCTTTTAGTCAACTTTTACCAAGTACTCCCTAATTACTATAATTTCAAATATGAACGATTAAGTAACAATTCTTTGTAATAATTATACAAAATGGGTTAATTACATGGGATAAATGATGCTAATAAAATAAGAGTTATTTGATGTCATTACCAAAATAAAACCACTTAATTCCCCTATAAGAACGATAACAACTACAGTCTTACCCTTTAATAACATTACAAACGATTAGATACACTGCCTAGGGAGTTGTAAAACTTCGTGTTGAAGTCTTTACGACAACCGCACACATCACTAGTGATATATAAGTCAAACTCAGAAGGCTATGGGTTTGTAGATCATGAGTGAAATCTCGATGCTACTTTGAAATGTTCAAGTAAAGCAGTGATGTGCTTTATAAGGGAACAATTAACTAAAGTTAACACTTGTTAAACTAAATATCAAAATTAATATGCTTAAGCCTTATGAGGAGTACGACTCTCAGAGTCACGCAATGACATGAATTATGGAGTACAAAGCGAAGCCAGAAATTATGGATCATGGGGATTCATTAGGGAATTCCTAAGTATTGTGTGATTTAGTGGGAGGATTACAAAATCATTAAATAAACGCACTTTTTCCCGGAAGAATAAAAGCAAAAATAGTTTGCATAATCTGGCGTGTTGTAGACAAATATTGAAGCCATGTGAGTTAAAAGATTTTGAGACCAAATTCTAAAATTATTAAACGCGCAATTACATCATGATTCAAGGGGCTTGTCCCGAAATTCTAATGGACTTAGTAGAATCAGTAACAATGAGTCACATGTTCATATTTGTATATCTAACTCCATTATGTTAAAAGTATAGAATGAAGTGAATCGTTGAATACTATGCTTAGCTAAGTCTATCATCCAGTAAGACTAAATTGACAGAACCAATAATCTCTTAGATCCATTTATAGTTAGACAATATAAGTAAGACTTGTGAGGCGTGAGTGAGGCTCAATGGTTCTTCCAGAAGTAAGAATCGTAAAGAAATCATAAGTACAGTAATGGTTGACTCCTAGTGCTTCCTGGTACGAGCTTAATCAATCGATGCAGGATCAGAAGTAAAGTTCAAGACTTGTGAAAATTAGATGAGGCGTTACAATGAGATACTAGTTAGCATATTTTGAATCCATGAATGAAAGACATATTGATTCTAATGGAGGGACCTTAACTGATTATCATAGAGGGATACCAAGATAATGATGACATATATTGTAGACGAGACACATGCTGGGAATGGCATGTTTAGTCCTATATGCATATGTCGGGGATAAATGTTTGACGTAACAGTGATCGAGGAGCTTCCACATGGATCAACGTTATTGGCATTAATACATAATAAAATATACTATTAATATTCCAAAAGAGCAATTAAGAACTTTCCTAAAGTCTCCCTTAAGAAAAACTCACTCTAAAAGATATATATAATATATAATACGTATATTTAACCGGGAAGAATGATCACCCGGGTCGTTTCCCCAACGACTTGTGAAATTGAAACCACGTTTTAGCTTGGATTATGATTTGAATGAGAGAAAAGATATTTTTGATTATCTAAACTTACTAAATTAGAGCAACAATTAAAATAAGCACACAAAAACAATTAAACATCTAAATCAAATAACGGGAACAAATAAAATGCGACTAAAAAGTAAATTAGACCAAATTAACTCCTAAAATGCAAACTAAATTTATAAACCTAAATAGTCCCAAAAGAAATTTTTAGAAAAAGAAAATAATTTTTTGGTTATTGTTGAACTTATTATGGAATTAAAAACTATTTAGGCGTAATTAAATCTACAAAATAGCAAATTAAGTCTAAAATTAGAAAAATGATTTTTTAAACTTAGAAAAAGTCTAAAAATAACAATAAAAAACTTAGAAATATATTTTTAAACTATTTTTTAGAATTAAAGTCGATTTTTAAAATTAAAATTAAAAACCGCAAAAATGATAAATTAAAATCTAAATTGAAAATATAGTCTTAGTCCTGATTATGCTTTTTCTTCTGTTGTGTTTTCTAATTTTATGGACTTTTGCTTAAGTGTTAAACATTGAATTTTTACTTAATGTAAACCTAAAACTAAGTTTTATAAAACTAAAAAACTATTTTTGTTAATTTTCTGAACTTTTTTTATTTTTTATTAAAATTTTCGAAATTAAAAACTTAAGAAAAATGATTAAAAATATTCTACTCAATGAAAAATTACCAAAAATTAAGGAAAAGTCTAACTAGTAACAAAGAAGATAAGAAAAATAGAACCAAGATCCCAGCTTATCTAATAAGCTGGGAAAATAAGCAAACAGGCTACGGCTTATATTTAAGAGAAGGAAAAGAAAACGTGTATAAAACAAATGTGCATCAATAGCTCAACGGATGAGCTATTGTAGCACACTTGGTAAAACGTATGGTCTATAAGCAGGAGGTCTTGGGTTCGAGGTCTGGCAACCCACTTTTTGCTATTTTTTAATTTTTCACTTTTTGCAAAAACTAAGAGTTGGAATTTAAAAAGGACACAATTATAAGAACTTTTAATAAATGAAACATAAGCTCAAAGTCAAAGATAAGCTCAAAAAGAGCTTATGAATGTCTGCTTACAGAAAGTAAGCTTTTGAACCCAGTTTTTTTTGCTAGTTTGACTTAAAAGACTTGCTCAAGCTTAATACAAGCTCATTTTGAAACCAAAAGATGCCCGGACTCTTATGATATGCTTAAGTAGAATTAAAAAAGCTTATTAACTAAAACATATGAATTTAAATGGGGGAATTTGAAAGGTAAACTAGTAAACTCAGAAAATGACTCAAAAAGCTCAAAATTAAAGTAAGTCAAAAAGCTCAATAAGCTAAACCAACCCTTAAGCTTTTGAAAACTAGAAAATCAACTATTAAGCTATTGAACTAAATGATAAAACCATATCTATAGTAGTGTTTTGAATAATTTAAAAGTACTTACTAATTCTATGTTTTTTTTATTTTTTTGAGTTTTTTAGGACTTTTTGGAAAGCAAATTTACAAAGGAAATAGTTAGAAATGAGAAAATAAAACTTATTCTTCTAAAGCTATATCGAATTAAGGTTAATCTAAGTTTTAAAATACTAAAAGCTTTTTTATCTACCCTGAAATATTGAACAAAAGAAAACAGCAGTAGGAACTGATAAGTTATTACTGATTGCACTTGACTAGATGTGCAATAGATCAAAATGCGGAAAACCCAAAAATGGAATTTACTGAATTTAAAACTTACTCAATGGTATGAACAAACACTTAGCAACCAATATCAAGCCTTCAAGGCTTGGATCAAAGTTTTTACAAGCAAGAGAAAGGGATTTAAACACCTTGGTTTTGTTGATGCAGACACAAGAAATTAAGCTCTACTTTTTGAAAAATTTGTAATCTAACTTTTAAAGACAACTTTTCTACTAGTTTTACATGATAATTAAACTATCTTAAAAGCTTTTATCAATTGCCTTTGACTTTTGAAGAGTCAAAAAAAGCCTTATGCCAAACACTCCTTAAGGTCCTTGACATATTTTGTTTTAATATTGAATGAAAATTCTACTTTTCAAGACCTTAAAATACCAGATAAACTGAAGCTTATGATAGGCTTAACAAACACAAACATCAATCTATTTAAGCTAAATATAAGATTCTAAGCTAATCTACTTATTTTTGGCTTTTTATATGGTTTTATGACAGAATTTGAAAAACTATAATCTATACTATATTAACTAAATGCAGATGAATAAACAAGATTAATAAGCTAAAATTAAAGCAAATAAGCACTAATAAGCAAACTGATTAAGCAAATAAACAGATCTATACTAATAAGCAATATTTAAGCTAAATTAAAGGACAAGGAAGTAAATAGAAAAACTTAATCAGATGCTTCAGCTTAAAGAAGCTATTAGACTCTTAGATAGCTTATCTACAGCTCTGCTTATTCATATGGATAAGATAGGTAAATGGTCCCAAGGAGTAGCTAATCCAATTATGCAAGGTGTTAAGGTTGTTTCTTGATTTTAAGAGTTAAGGTTTGATTAAGGTAAGTTTTGAGCACAATTATTAGCTTAGAGACGTAATAGAGCTTTATTCAGTAGCTTATGATATTTTAGCTTAGCATTTAATAGGAAAAAGTGGAGAGCTTATGAAACAAAAGCGTTGAGAGACTATTTAAAAACTGATTTCATTAAACATAAAACTTGATTACAATGCTTAAAAGGAAGAATTACAAAGTTTAAAGGAAATTTAAGCTAAAAATTGAAAATTAAGCTAAAACTAAAAGCTACTAACTAACTCCTAGTGTGTGTGTGATAGTGAGGGTATTTATAGGCCCAAGCTGAAGCTTCTAGGCTTCCCTTGCTCTGCACGCTCCAATCAATCATCACCATCCATTTTCCCAATGATTGGATCTATAATCTCATCCGTTAGATCAAATTATACTCACACGGATTGCCAAGCTGTCATTCTTTTGATGTGACAGCTTGTGCTAGTTGTGTGAGTGATAATAGAGTAAAAACCCGTCACTCCTTGTGCTTTCTTCATAGCCACGTGGGCACCCTTTTGCTTTAGTGTAACCAATAGGTGGGGGGGGGGGGGTCATGAGATTATTGATCTTGACCCTTGCCATCATGATATGGACACTTGAATTTGTCTCGTACCTTTAATTTGAAAAGCCCTTTGATTTTGGACCCATGGTGAAATGGGGAAGACGGTGAATAGTGCCCATGGTTTGTCACTCTTTTTTAACTGAAAATGTTAAATTCAGTTTTAAACTTTGGGCTTATTGCACAACTAGTCCCTCACTTGTTTTATAAAAGTTCTAGTATAAAACAACTTTGGTAAATAGCAGAAAATGGGTTTGTGGTTTTTAATTAAATGGTTAATGGGCTAGGGTTTGGGCTTAAGTCTTGGGCTTTTTGATCGAGTAAGGTTTTTAGGGTTTAAGGCCTATTAAGACTTCAAGGGCTATTTGTGTAACTTTTGGAAATCTTGAGGGACTGAAATGGTACTTTGGGTTTTTTGTTTTCTAGTGTTGACTTTGAGAGTTGACCAAGGTTTGACCAATTTTTGAATTGAAGTGTTGACTTTTCATTGGCTTTGCTTCCGGCTTACTTGACATCTTACGTTATTGTGTCATGTTTGCCGGTTTTTGACGGTTTTCTTGTGATTTTTAATTTATCCATACCTGCACACACAAAACACAAAAACAAGTATATTTTGCCATTTTTAGTCCGTTTTGGGTTTAATTGGGTTATTTTAGGTATAAATGGATATGTGTATTTTTGCACTTATCAAAATTCCCCAAACTAAACGATTGCGTGTCCTCACGCAATATCCTCAGCATTATAACTCAAATACATCGAACTTCCCAAACTATAACCTCTTTGAAAAGTAGCAGATTTTTGTTGAGTAGAGCCATAAGAGATACAAGTTATAAAACACCCCGAGTTCCCATTTTCCAAAGATTGTTTTTATTTTTTATGTTTTTTTCTTAATAGAATATCTAACTACACTTATTCTTGTGTTGCCATAATGTTTTGTTTACATTACCTCAATGGTAAACTTTAAGGATCATGAACAAAAAGGCACATTTAAGTGTCTAAACATAACTTTCATCATTCTCGATTTTTCCACTTTTACATATAAGCTTATAAAATAAGATCACTGTTAAGTACGAGTTAAGTTGCTAAGAATACTTATAATTACAACTTGTGATTTCTTTTCCGACATAATCATATATTTAAGTGTGTGTGTCAAATTATTAAACCATTAAATCCACTATTTTAGATAGTTGAATCCGGACCAAGCTTTACACATGGGCCTTTTGGGCTAATATGTTAATCACTTAGCAAGATCACAACTCAAAGCAAACAAAAACCTCCTTAGCTAAGACATCGTTGGTTCACTTGCCCCATGAATGACTTTCTTCTCTAGCATCCCACCGTCATCGGGTAAGTGCTAAGGCTTTTGACACCCCATCCGGAGAATAATAATCGAGACGTATGAACTTCCAATGAAAAAACCTTGTAGACTCTTGCAAACCTTAGTTCAAAAGAATACATTGGCTTTAGAAAAGGAAACTTTTACTATTTATTTTCTAACTTGCAACATTATTATTATTATTTACATTATTAGGCTAGGAACTGGTATCACTTTTCTTTTGACGACACATCGGCCACGCCTCCGACAAGAGCTCGTGTACTTATTATGATACCAACCCTAAATATACATCCGTTCATCCTTTTTTTCGATGTCAATCTGGGGTGGAGGCGAACCGTCAAATGCCCTTGTACTTTATTGCGGTGGACTCAGTTTTATATTTTTTGTGTGTGATATTAATTTTTAATATTTAAGGATTTATAACTTGCATCATTTTTATTCCCAAAGTACATTTCATAATATTTTTTTTTTTAATTAACAATTATTTTGCAAATAGAAAATTTCGGTTTAGAAAACCAAAGTATAAATTTTAACTAAAATTATTATTTACAAATGATGTTGACTTCATCATCGATAAAGCTTTTTCTTTAAATATGTTGATTAGACTTTTAAGAGTAAAACTCTAATTTGTAAAAATTAAAGAGAACACATATAATTAATCATTTTAAAAACTTCGGGGAAGAAAAACCACAAGTTATTCTTATAAGCTTTAAAGTTTTCCAAATAAACTTTGTTTAGCCTCCTAATTAAAAATCAACACTATCATCTCTTATTCTTTGCAATTTAAAATCCATAATGAAGAAATTGCAAATACTTTGCTATATAAAAATCCAACTCGGGCATATTTAAAATCTATTGGAGATTAGCACAAGTTTCATTTACTAATGATTTCAAGTATAGCATGTTTAAAGTCTTACATGAGACTAGACAATATCATCATTATTTGTTAAGGATTAAAAAGACTAGAAACTCAACATGTTCGATGGGTCAAAAATTATTTTATTACTCACCACGGAAAACCTTACATCATGTTCTGAAACACTTATTATTTAACTATAATATTTTTTAATTTTCTTATTTTTTACTACAATTAAGAACTTAAAAATTTAAAATTTTTGCTATTTTTGTAGAAAAACGGGTACGTGAGAACAAAACAATAAGCAGGTAAAATCAAATCGATTAGATTCCCTCCCAAAACTAAACCGAAAATTGTCTCATGTTTTTTAAGGTGGGTTTCGACGAAAATCTAAGAGTTTATGAATTATGCAAAAGAGAAACGTGATCTGATATAGATGAAAGGATATGGATCTCCTCAAACTAATTTCAAACAAAGGATGAGAAGCTCGAGTGAAACGGGATATGACACCGGGACATGAGATGGTTCAAAAATCGTTGGACTCAATCTTGCAAAAATCAAAGTTGCAACAACAACAACAATGAAAATCGAAGAGGATAGCTCAACACCTCACAACTCACATTATTTAAGAATAGAAAGAAAATGGATAAGCATGCGTTGATATGTTGTTTGTGGTTTTGTTGTGTTTGTTTTGTATTTGTTTGTGTCGTGTTGATTTGTTTTGTTTGTGTGTTGTGTATGTGTTTGTTTTTTGGCTGTGTGATGAGTGTTGTTGTATTTTGTTTTTGTTTTGTTGTTGTGATTTGTGTTGTGTTGTTTTTGTTGTGTGTTGATTGTTGTGCTTTGTAAATCCCTGGTTGTGTTTTTTTTTGTCTGCATTGTGGTGTTTTGTGTAGGTGTGGTGTTTTTGGGGAAAATGTGTTGGTTATGTGTTGTTGGGCTTGATGTCTTTTGGTGTTGTGTTGTTTTTTTTGTTTGGTTGTGTGTTGGTGTTTTGTTGTTTGTGATTGTTGTTGCTTTTTTGTGTTTTTACTTGTGTGTGTATATGTGTGATGAATGTGGTTATGTTTTGATAAGTTGTGTTTTGTGTTTGTTGTCTTATGTGTTCTTTTTTGATTGGTTTGTTTTGTGAGTAATAAGTATGTTGTGTGAATTTTGTTTTACAAAAGGATGTTGGAATGTGTGTGTCTTTGTTGTGAATGTGTTTGTTATTTTGTGATTGAAAGATGTGTTGTGGAATCATTTGTTTTGTGTTTTGTGTTTTTTGTGTGGTTGTTTTTTTGGGGTTATGAAAATGAATTGTGGTTGTATTTTTTTGTTATGTTTGTTGTTTGAACTTGTGGTTTGTAGTTAAGTTAATGTTGAAATGATTTTAAGAGAGTTGTGTTGTAATTGTATGTGTTTTGTTGTTTTTTGTGTGAATTTGATGTCTTGTGGGTTTTGTTGAAGTTGTAATGTGTTTTGTTGTGTGATGTGATTGGTAAGGTTGTTGTGGTTTGTTTTTTGTGTATTTGTTGTGTAATCTTTTGTATAGGTAACAGCAGCACTCGTCAACTAATGCAGCAAGGACAATGCAGAGGTGCCTGAGGGCGAAACAGACTTTCGCGCTGTGCTAGGTAGTCATGTCTGGGACATGGATGTAAGGTGAGACATATGGTGAGATGGTGGAGTGGGGCGACTATCTCCTCGAAAGGCTAGGTCTCCTCCGCACTCCTTCGAGGTTGGATTGGCTCGGATTGGTAGTGACTGGTGTGGAGGGGGGATAGAGCTGGGAGCTCCTCCTCCATCCCTCGGAGTGCACCTTCATTATGATCTTCTCAGGTCAGTCCTCTTAAGGGTCGTCCTCAATCGGAGATCAGATTCTGTAATAGTCGGTGGATAAATGGAGCGGGTAAACACAGTTGTTGTGAGGTTGAATGGCCTGGAGGCCTGGTTGTGAGGTGTGTGGTGGTAGCATACTCCGAAGGAATGTACTGCTAGCCTCAGATGCATAGGACTCTTAACCCCCGGTGCATCAATATGAATTGCCCTCATTGTTGATTTCCATGTTCATATTTCGTTTTTTGTGTACTTTGAGAGGTTGCGTTAGGTTACAGGAGAGTGGGAGAGGAAGACATGTTGTTGTGACAACCAAGTTTGTATATAAGTTTATATTCGCGGATAGGTAATAAAGATGTGCAGTGGTTAGGTGTGCGCGAAACAATATAGATAAAAAGCAATCGTTAATCATGTTAAGTTTAAATAGTCATGTAGCAGCGGAAAGTGTATGATGTAATGAGGTAAATGCAATTGAGAAACTTGTTATTGGTTTAGGCGCCTCTAAATGCAACATAGTTATTTTTATGTAAGACGATGCTTTGATACCAATCTGTGACACCCCCAAAAATTATAGCAGCGGAAAAGGTTAACAGGGGGGCGTTGTTTTTTGTTGATGTGAAATTATGCATCACAACAACAGTAATTAAAGAAGCGAACCTCTATTTAAGATGTCATTTTGAAAAGTTGATCTTTTGAATTTTATCCAAAGTTGAAATAAGATTTCAATTTCGAGTACAGTTACAATACTTAAACCCAAATGTAATAGTAGTTCAAAAATTTATTCAATTGATTCAACATTATGAGGGTTAAAAGGCTTCTATGAATGAGACATCATAAGAGCCATGGAAATCAAGCACCTGAGAAAAACATTTCTAAAAGTGTCAACAATAAAGTTGGTGAGTTCATAGGTTTATAAAATTGTAAATGTAAACCACCATATTTTAAAGCGTATATGACCATATAACAAATACAAGGCAACATCAAAAGGATTTTGTACTGTCTCTAAGCTCATGACACCGAAGGTTACCATAAATCAAGAATTAAAAAGCCCCAAGTATGTGCCACAACCCGGGACAACCCGTAAAGTTTTAGTGCTCAAATGAAAATGCTCGCACGTTAGACATGTACTCGAATATAATAGGGTGTGGCGGTGATAGTCAACCCTCGTAGAGTAGCTATCCATAGACATTCATGCTTAACGAGTTAAGCTAACGGTCTCCATGGGAATAAAGGGCGTACTGAAAGTCATAGGTTAAGGGTACTGAGATCAGTCGTATAATGAGTAATTGTAATTGTGTTTCTCATCGTATAAAAACAGAGCAATATGTAATCTTCCCAAATGTACTTAAAAAAAGTACTAAGTAAAAGTGGGGGTTGAGATCTCACATTAGAAAAGTTGTAAGTGATGATAATAATAAACAAACGTAGAATAATAACTGATATACGAACTATGTGCTACGAAGTCACATAAACCTGCGGACATAATATGAATAATGATGCTAGCATAATGCACCGATAAAGGTAAAATGATGCATTAAACCTATTTTAGAAAGATCACATTCACCACCTTTGCTTGTTTTCATATTTTAGTTTAGTCAAACATGATTTTGAATTTATTTTAGGGTTTTTAAGTAAGTTTCCGACAACCTTTAAAAACGGGAGGTTACTATTTTTGTTATGTTGCTGTAATATTGTGCGTTGCGTCAAAATATAAAACTCTTTCGTTTTGTAGTGTAAAATCCTATAAACGACTTACAAAATGTCGTTTCAATAAAGCTTTTACGCTTCCTAATAATTTATAAGTAATACACTATTTTTCGATAGGGTTTTATATAGCTCAAAACGGACCTGGGAGAAGCGCGGCTCGAAAACCCTATATTCTATTTCTAACAGCTTTATTATTTTGAAAAAAAAATCATATTGCAGGAAATTTATTAACTTTTCCATAATGAGAATATAGTTCGCCCAAACTTTGAAGAGTGGGATCTCTTCGTTTTACACATTCAGTGACGAAAAGAAATTTCCCTTATTTAGTAGCGAAGTAAATTCATGTTGTTCTGACAAGTTTTCTTTTATTACACTTTAGTCCGTGTGTTCGGACCCGAAAGGGGTCAATACCTCAATTTGAGATCAAATTAGCATGTTGCACAGTTTTTGCAAAGCTGTAAAAAGTATTTATGTTTTGGGGCGCGAAAGAAATGCTTTAAACGGCCTAAACTTCTTCGTTTATAAGTGGGATTTTCGCATCTATACATCAAAATTACGGGTTGTTTTGAGAAATTATATTAAGAGATATTTGTAATGTGGACTTTTAACTTATCAAAACCATTTTTTTTTAAGCACACTCCTAACATGCTGAGCTGTTTAGGACTGCTTTCCGTTGTGTGAGAAAGAGTGCCACGAAATGTGTCAAAACAACAATCCACAACTTCCCCAAAGGCCTAATCTAACCTATCTCTGTTCACTACTAATTCAAACAACAATCCATCTCATAACTAACCTAATCCCTTCAGTCGATACAAGTTACTCGCTTCACTACAACACTAGTTAACATATTATAATCACTTGTGTTTATCTCCTAAAATAATTCAATAAACACAATATTATTGTAAGAAACATAATGTGTATGTATTTGTTTCATCACTTAAAAGTATAGTTATGTTTATAAAAATAATTAAACAAAACGGTTATTGGTGTGATGCTGTTTTGAAAAAAATGTATAAATGTGAACAAGATGATCAAATAATCAAAAGAGTAGTTAGGAGATGCTTACAAAGATGATGAAACTCAATCGAACCCTAGGTTTTGATTTAACCAAAACTTATTGAACCCCTAAGTTGTTTTTGAAAAACCTTGTTTAAGTCGGTGTGACACAAAACACTGCTTAATCAGAATCCTTTCGTGACAAACCTTGAATAGATTTTAGGATAATACTAAGAATCTAGCAGCTTTCTTGTATATACCTTCAGTAAAAATCAACACAATACCTCGCTTTATAAAGGGAGTTTGGTGTATAGTTATGGAAAGGATGGTAAAGAGAGATTTGTGTTGTATTTATTTGATTGAATGTAGAGAGGAAAATGTGAAACGTGTTGCTTATATAGAATGAAGTAGCAAGGATATTTTAGACGAACAGTAAACAATTAATTTTGTCATGAGAGGAGAGTTATTGGGTGGGCATGGTGTTTGTGTAAAAATTGGAGTTGTTGGTGGGAGGGATGTGGTTGGAATTGAGTGTATAAGACTTGTGTAAGAAAGTTGGAGATTTAAAGATCTAGTTGGTAAGATATTATGTGTAGTGTATAATTTTATGATATTTTGTATATAATACATATAGGGGGCGGTTTATATAAGTTACATGGGGAGGGAATTAATTAATTTTTGATTGTATTAAGTATTTAAGGGTATTGGTAAAGTGTGACAACCGCGATTTAACGAGGTTAGTTTAATCGTTAGAGTTAGCTTGTCTAGTTTTATGTGTTTGGATTTATATGCGTAAGTCGACTTGGTGATATATGTGATATGATATATGTGTTATAATATGTGATTGTCGATTGGCTTAAGACAGGAATAATGTAGTACATTTCATTCCGAATTGTTGGTGATTTTGGAATTTTAGTGCGTTTGGCGATTATAGCGTTGGAGAAGTTAACGTATCGTGTATCGTTAATTTGCGGTTCAAGTTTAATTAGTAATTGAGGTTCGTTAATTTATTTTATCTATGTGTAGTATATATGTAGTTATGTTTGTGGTAAAATGCTTTGAAAAATAAATGATTTATAGTTGGTGTTAATAGGTATTTTATTTAAAAGTTACAAGTAAATAAGTAAAAGTGAAAGTACACTTTATAATAAGTACGCTTGTAGGTTTTGAGTAAATGTGTTGAACCTCCCCCCCCCCCCCCCCTCCGCTTTGTTCTTCCATATATAAAGTTTTTTATAAAATATTTAAAGAATACTTTGTGTGTGTATATTTCGGCCCAAAACAGAAAAAGAAAATGAAAGGATTTTTTTTTATATGGAAGGTGTGTCACAATAGTCAGTGTATTATACCAAGAATTCTAATTCCTATTTTATAAAACTAATTTTGTATTTTTTTTTCCTTTCTTCTCTAGTCGTCGACATTTTCCAAAAAAATAGCCATCCATATTTTTTTAAATAAAAAAAAAGTGGTCTTTTTAAGCTCTCAAGATCAAGGTTTTTGATCATCTTCTTTAATGGTTTTGGTATGATTTAATTATATGTTTTCTTAATCATCTTTAGTTTTAATTTACTTTTAATTATGTAACAAATAAATTGATGGATTAGGGTTTTATAAAAATTTCTTTGTGATTGGTTAGATCTGATTTCTAATATTGATTGTGTGGGTATAATAATCTGTGTATGTGTGGGTTTGATTTGGTTAATTGTAGTAAATTCAGATTGAAATGCGTAGAGGCGAGTGATGAGGTATTTGTGTGAAGAGTGCAGATATACTGCAGTGTATACGAAAAGGTACTTTTAAATGATTTTATTAAGCCTGAAATATCTCAGAGAGTCTACTTTCCAACCCCAGAATTGTTTTGAGAATTAAAAGTGAGGTGGAGCGTCAGTTAAAATTAGTTTATTTGCAAGATTCGTTTGGCGATAGTTGCGTGATGGATTTAGGCCAGATTTTGGGTAGTGTTTGTGAGGTCAAAACCTTAACAAAAACATTTTTGTAAATTGATGACATTGCTACTGGAGTAGTTCATGTGTTAGGAATCCCTGGAAGTTTTCTAGATTTGTTCCCAAGTGTCACTAAGTGGGTCTGATCGTTGTCAGTGTACGTATGGTTATTCGAATTAGGTCACTTTCTTAGCCACTTTGTTGTTGTTAATTTTTGAAAAATAGTAAAGCTTGTAACCTCTTTTTGGGAAAAATTGCAGTTAGGTTTTTTACATATTGAGGTAGTTCGGAAACGAACATATGATTTCATCTTGAGACTTATGTGATATTGTTATAAAAAAATCATTAAATGCTTTAAAATTTGCCGCGAAAAACTAGAATTTGGAATAATGAAAGTTTAAAGAATGTAGTAATTGTTGTGGGTGATTGAAATTGTGATTTTAGTTTTGAGTTTGTGTGAGAGTTATTAGTGTAGTAGGAATGCATATGTTTAATGATGTCTAAAGTGTAATGATAGACATTAGTATCCATCAATTGGACAGGTTACGTGAATTAGGGTCGTAACGACCTCTTGATCGCATGGGTAACCGGGTTATTTAATTATGTAGTGTAGATTTGCTTGATCTTTTGTGCACGTTTGTTGAAGTTTGAGGTGGAGTATTCGATAGGCCGCTTTGGATTTTATGTTTTTCTTTGGGTAAAAATGATACTAAAGTGTTTTTCTGAAATGTTTTTAAGTGTTTGGGGAGTGTAAGGGTTTATGGTTTCTAGACATTTACGTGATATTATTGGCTATATGCGAATGCAGTTTGGTTTTGATCGAGGGTAACGCATACTCGTATGTGTGACTGTAATTTGGAGTCCGGGGGTAATGCGTGACGTTGTTTGGTCTTTATTTTACGATCGGAGGGTAACGCCTACCCAAATTTTGGTGTATGTGATATGTTACTATTCGTAGGTGAGGTGGTTGTTTGGAGACTCTTAGTGGTAATTGCTAAGCCATGAATTGTGTATTTGTTTATGTTGTTGATTATGTGCTTCATATATGAATAATATTTCATGTTATGTGCACTAATGTTATGAAGATAGTAAGAGTATGTATTTATGTGTAAAACCTTTGAATCTCACAACAGAATATTGACGTTTTAAAAGTATCCTTTTAGGTGAGCATAGCTGAGTGGTTAAGGAAGTTGTAGAATGCGTGGCTTAACGAAGACCTTTAGGATCTTGAGTTTGGAGTTTATTATCTAGTGTTTTTTCTCAGTGAGTTCGTACTTTCGTTTTTGAATACTTTTGTATTTATGATGATGTTTTCCTTTGGGAATTTATTAGTGTGTGAGTGTACTTGTTGTGTTGATGATTAACCTCTATACTGTCCTCTTATGTTATGGTGTCGTCTATGAACGCTTTTTAGTTATAATTTTAATGCATTTTAGTTATTCTTTATTGTGTATCATATGTTGTTGGTGGATGTATTGGACTTGTATTACGCCTTGCGTTTCCGCCTTGGCGGGGTGTGACAGATTGGTATCAGAGCCATTGGATATATAGAAGTGTGTGTGTTGTGTGGTTTGACCTCTAGACTATAACACTATGGGTCTTCAGATAGCTAATAATAAAGATTCTTATGTGTGTTGAGTCTGTATTGTGTATCTGTTTTTTTATTTTTTCTTTGTTTTTCTGAGGGAGAGTTTTATCTCTGACCTACGAAGACTAATCAGATATAAGAAGATTCCAGAAGAGAGCATTCGAGGAATTAAGGTATGGGAAGCATGTAGGGAGATGAGTCGATGAGGAGGCCGAATCTGATTACTACCGGACGCATGCTAGTAGCTAGGCCTAGACCGCGGGAGTTGGATGGACTCCTTGTAAAAGCAAGAGTCAAAAACCCAAGCGAGTCCCAGCAAGCTATAAGCTTATCCGCAGTTGCTTGAAGATTACCTAGTCCACATAGCTATTTGTTTAATTATTTTTCAGTTTTTTATATTTGAGAATGATGTGAGACACATATCGAGGTTTCGTTTTCTTTCTGCCATTTTGGATTTTATCTTTATATAAGTAAATGTTGATTTGATGAACATCATGTTTGTGTTATATTAGGATTGTGTAAGATTGGCTATGTAGTATATGTATATGTTTGTGTTATCATTGAGATGTGTAGTGTCTGTAGGAATTAAGTACAGTGTGTGAAAGGATTGCAATTTATAATTATGGTGGTGGCAACATAATTATAAAGGCATCACCAGACGTTGACTTGGTTGAGCATGATAATTCATTGAGCAGTGTTTGATTGTTGGGTAAGTGGTGTGATTGTTGTATTATGTGCTGAATGTTGAGTTTGTGTTAGAAATGTTGTGTAGTCAATAAGTTTCCATTCTAACTCACGTTTGCGGATACCCCATATACCTATTATTACTACTATTACGATTATTGAGTTGGTTCGTTTGCTCGATTATTTGTCGTGTTTGTTTGGATATCTTAACGTCTTATGTATGCTTGTAGCAATCCTTGTTGACCATGAAAGTAGCGGAAAATGCCCTATCTTTATTTGTTCGGCAGTCTTGATATATATGTGGTTATTCGGATCTGCTTTCCTTTGGATCTTGGCATGTTTCATTCGGTTCCTACCTTGCACTTTGGATTTAGTACCACATATATGGTTTTTCTTTCAAGCACTATTTATTCGTAACAAGTTAGTACATATATTTAGATATTGGTACGTTTCATTAGTTCTTTTGTTGTATTGATTACTCGTATGAGTATCAAAACATTCTTTTAAGCACTAATTGTTCTTAACATATTAGAGCGGGTCATTACTCCTTTCTTTATATATCCTTTGGTTTTTGTAACATGTTGCGGCATGTTAGTACCGATGCTTTTCAATGGTAGTTCTTTTGATCGTGAGTACGGATGAGTCTTTACGTTTTTCTTTTGATTCGTCATGTCTTCATATAAATTTCCCTTGTGCATGTTCGTTTTTCTGACTATATGGTTCCTTGTACTTCCTTTCACAAACAATAGAATTGTGTTAGAGTCTTTACGGTATTTTACAATCCCTTTTGGTATTACGATGTCCTTTGTTTGAGTAATATATTTTATATTGATGTCGAGTTATGAAAATCCTTTTGAAGTATATCTTGATGGTGTTTGGGGTAAAACTATTCTTGAAATGATTTTAGGAATACGTTGTGATAAGCGATTTTATATGACTGTCTCTTTATTTTTATGAAAACTGCGTTTACAATGATTTTTATGTAAACAATGTGATATTGCTTGAGTGTCAAAACTATGTTTAAGATAATCTTTGCATTTTTATAAGTTTGTTTTTGATAAATTTTATTTTATAAAAAGTATGTTTAAAAAGATTTATATTGGTAAAATGCGATACATTCTTTTTTTATAACTATCTCTTGATTTTTTTATGACAACCATGTTTAATATGAATTTTATAAATATTATATTTAAGAAGCTTTTTTATATATATTTAAAATGATTTTTATAAAAACAGTATTTAGTTGGTTCTTTCGAGTAAAGTCGATTATTGGTAAAAGAATTCTATTTTTCTCATTTATCAATCTTGAAATGTATTGTTATCCGATATGTGTTCCTTTTGTCTTGGTACGCTTTGTTGACTCTTTTGTTTGCGTTTCCCATCAGTATAGATATTCTATCATTTCTTTTAAGGATTCTTATGACATTTGATTCGGATCAATTTGTACCTATGAAACCCCCTTATATATTTTCTAGCCCTATTCGATAGTTCGTAATCCCTAGAATTTGTTTGATATACGTTTTATTTGACCAAGTCACTCTCCGTGGGGAGCACCTATGTCGTTCAAAAAGAAGGACGGTTCATTTCGAATGTGCATAGACTATCGAGAGTTGCACAAGCTGACCACCAAGAATCTCCTCAGGATTGACGACTTGTTTGACCAGTTACAAGGTTCGCGTTATTTCTCTAGGATAGCTCTTCGATCTGGTTATCATCAGTTGAGAGAGTGCATGAAGAATATATTCCAAAGACTGCCGTTAGGACGCGGTATGGACATTTTGAGTTTACGGTTATGCCTTTTGGATTAACCAATGCACCAGCGGTTTTCACGGACTTAATGAACCGGGTGTGCAAGCCGTATTTTGACAAGTTTGTCATTATGTTTATTGATGATATCTTGATCTACTCAAAGTCTAAGGAGGAACATGAGGTTTATTTGAAGTTGGTGTTGGAGCTGCTAAAGAAGGAGAAGTTGTTTGTCAAGTTTTCCATATTTGAATTCTGGCTACAAGAAGTTCATTTTCTCAGACACGTGGTTAACAGTAATGGAATTCACATGTACCCTAGTAAGATAGTGGCAGTGATGAATTGGAAGGTACCTAAGACACCATCCAGGATACGATCATTCTTGGGATTGGCAGGTTACTACCGACGTTTCATCGCACATTTTTCTAAGATTTCTAAACCCCTTATTTCACTGACTCAGAAGAATCAGAAGTATGAGTGGGCCAAGGAACAAGAGGAAGCTTTTCAGACGTTGAAGGAAAATTTATGAAATGCACCAATATTGTCTTTGCCTGATGGATCCAAAGAGTTTGTAGTTTACTGTGGCGAGTCGAATAAAGGATTA
>BQNB010079731.1:6719-30153 GCA_026074375.1 Tanacetum coccineum | reverse complement strand
CCGTCGGATCGTCATGATTTTCGAACTGTAGCTTCCTGACATCGAGAGGAAGGTTCTGACCGTTGGGATTTTGATTTTGATGGCTGAAAGTCCATTTTCATACCTGGGCAGATTGCATATTATTTGGTGATATTCTTCCTTTCTTGTTCTTTGATTGTTGACATATATCTTGATGCTTGATTCCAATATTATGATGTTTGTTGTATACCTCTAGTGTTATCTAGAGAAGACCTTATGTACCTCACCTCGTTGATAGTGAATTTAAGCGGCACTAGGTGTCCCGTGGTTTTTACTCGTTTTGGGGTTTTCCACGCTAAAAGTTTAGTGTTCTTGCTGTGTGTTTGATTATATTTTTTTATCTGCTGTTTTGGGGCTGATTTGAGACTGTTAGGTGCTGATTAGAGTTGTTTTATTTTTCCCTGTTTGTTTGCATCCTCATAGGTTCATACGGGTTTGGGTAAGTGCTGTCAAATGAAGGTTTTACTTCCGCAATTGTGTTTATACTGTTGTGACCCATTGCACTTTACCCGTCACATTGTTCATGTAACAAACTTTCTTTATTAATTCATCATTCTATAACAAATCACCATATAATCAATTAATCCCAAATTTTTGTTTCTTAATTATATGAGATTTTGGATAATTGTGTTGTCAATACTTTATTTCACTGATTGAAGTCTTAATCATAACAGAACATACTCATGAATTTGTAAGTGTTTTTTTGTAAATCAATTATCAATCTTTATCATAATCACAGACCAAATCACACCAACCTTGAATCATCACAATGAATTCTTACCACATAATGAAAAAAAAACTAACAACAAATTTAGACCCACATAATGAAAAACAACGGCTGGAGAAAACATCCATAAAATTAAGGCTATCACAAACAATATCACACCAATCTTATTGATTCAAGGTAATTTTTCATGTCTGCATTTTTTTTAATTTACCATGTGATATAAATTATACAAACGGTAAATTAGTTTTTATATAATTACATGTTTTGATTATCAAAAAAACTGATTTGGATATTGAAGTTTTGTGATTGATGATGCAAACTTGGCGTCATGATAAATTTGTGGCGGTTACGTCTGACATATTTAGTTTTTGGATTTGATTAATGCCAATTCTTCAACTATTTGATGAATTGGGAACACTAAAGATGTTTCTTTTAATCTATGTCTTGGTGGATTCTTGAATTGAATGACCGATTATTTTTATGGTACTAATTATATAAAGTTCGAATTTTGTACATGATTGTATTAGTGTTTTTGTTTTATGAGTTAAACTTGGTTCTTATCTTTTTTATTTTAATTGATTTATAAATATTTGATGGTGATATCCTATGTCTAAACAATTATTTTTAGTGATAGGTGTTTCATGAAGGTGTTTATTAAGTGTTTGATGAAACTTTTGAATAAGCAAAAAAGAAAGCAATGTCATTAAGGTATTTATTTAATCAAAAAAGATGGTTTTCAATGAAAGGTATATTATTTTGAGGAGTAACTTGAATCATTATTTTGCAAGAACAAAAGGTAATGGCATTTAAAGTTGTTCTTTTATTGCTTCTTATTATGCTCATGTACATTTACAGTATGCACACTAGATGTATCATGCGTGAAAAGCGATGCGAAGAAACATACTAAAGAAAGGATGATGGAAACGTTGCTAAAGACACAACTAACAATAAAAATGATAACGCAGAAGCTGCATCTACGTCTGGCCCTTATGCAACTTCAAATTTCACGCACTTGGTTGGATGCTAATTTGGATTGTAGTTTGACCGAGATCAGAAGTTGCAATGATCATGGTGCTTCGCCTAAATAGAAACAAGTATATGAAACTACTTATTGCATGAAATATGCAATTCATAAAACGCCTAAAAAGTGGATCGATGGGATGTCTAAACAGGAATATGGATGATAATGCAGTCGATGGGCATACATGGAAGTTTATTAAGATATGTAAAGAATCATGTGAAGATGGAAATGTAGTTGAGGTATGGTGATACTCCATTTTTGTCACATATCACATACTTTTTGTTATATTGAATCATTAAAGAATTTGGTTTCCTATATTTAGTTTGTTTTTGTTTTTTGTTATTTTCCATGCTACACTATCTCTCATTTAATTGCTTATTTTGTTTGTAGGCTTATGATAAGATGCTTGACTTTTATCATGGTCAAATGAAGCCAAAAAAGAAGAATAAAGTTGTAAATCATATGATTTCATCATATTAATATGTTGGATTGGTAAATATTGTTGTAAGTCATCTATGGACAACTTTAATGTAAATGCTCAAATATTCATTAGTTTCTCTATTGTGGATTATATAAAATGAAAGTTAGTGATATCTCAAAGTCTATATTACTATAACATATAAATGTCAAGATGAAAAGGGTATATTGGTAAAAAAAGTTTAGTGATTTAGTAATTTGAATATGAAAATAACTAAATGATAATCAATTTAGCAGAATATATAAAAATTGTTCCAATTAAAATTGTTTATTAGAACTAAAAAAGTAGGACTCCTATTTGTTAAATACATGTAGCATTACTATGCTCCTTCATTTCTTTTTCAATCTCTGCTCCTGCTAAGGATATTCACTTTTACTTGTCTGGTCAAACAATATATGATTATATTCTTTAATCTTAATTCCTAATGATTTTGTTCTTCTTAAAATATCAATCAGAATGCAAATGTAACCATGTGTTGCTATATATAGACATGGTGCCACTGGTAGTTTGTCTTTCTATATAGTATAGGTGCCAATATAACCAGGTGCGGCTATTTGTTCATATCAAACATAATATTTAGTTACTTATATGCAGGATACCGCACATCATGCTTTTCAGTTCTGCAAACAATACAAAAGGACAACCGAGTTTCGCAAGCTTTCTGAGATAATCCGGAATCATCTTGCTAATTTAAACAAGTACATAGACCATAGGGACATACCTGATCTAACAACTCCTAAAATCCTTCATTTTTATCTTGATATAAGATTTGATCATGATGCGGTGGGTTGCAGCGCAAAAGTTTTACAACCCTCATAGACAGAGTACCTAACCGTTGTAGTGTAGTATAGGCAAGACTCGGGGGGAGGGGGGATATTATCGTTCTCTTGGGCAATAGTTTGGGTAGGCTTGAATTGTATGGTTACTAAGGTCTAGAGGTTGAGAGAAGAATATTTTTGTGTTTTTATATTTTTTGGATAGCAAGTAAAATCTCGAGTTTGAAAGGGGGTTTTGATTAAACTAATTAACTACTCTTAATTCTATACTAATTGTAGAAAAGTAAAGTGATGGAAAAACTCGTATGGTTAAACGAATGTGTTTACCTAATCATGTACTACTCCCTAGTTGTATTCTCTAATTTTATTACTCGTCACCCTCGTAATGGAATGCGTAAGTATCTAAATAATTAAGCACCTAACTCGGAATCCACCCAAATGGCAAGGTAGTATGAAGCCTCTTACGTGGGTATCATCTAACCTAGCCGCGTTTCCCTAGATGTCTTCGCTTTGCAATTAAGAAGCTAGTTTTCTAAAGCCTAACGTACACATCATTAACAAGAAGTAATAACAAAAAATAAATAACTAGGTTTCATACAATCATAAGCAAACACAAATGATAATTAGCCACACATGTTAATCAAAAGCGAACAATTAATCAAACAACACATAGACATATCGAATGATTAAAAGGGATAAAGAACTTCATTTCCATTAAACATGGAGTTATAATAAGAGTACAAGGGTTAAGAAACCCTAAAAATCGACCTAAATGTTTGCTCCGAATCTTACTAACGATTTCCACACAAAACATGAAAAATAGGGTTTGCATATATAAGGAACAAGTCGCGACGACATCGCTTGTTAATTGCGATGTCGTCAACCCGCAGAATCTTCTATGAGCTTCTTAGTGTCGGCTACTCTGACATCGTCACAAATGATCTTGACATCGTCTCTTGAACATTTTGACGTCGTCACAAGGGATTGTGACGCCGTCTCCACGAACTGTATGCCATCTTATGATCATCTTCGTGTAAAGTTGCAATCTTGTCCCGTTTCTTCCCAAATTGAGTCCAAGTCACGTGTATTTTCTTCAAATGCCTTCCAAATGCTAAAATAACAAAAAGATATGATTAAGCACGATAAATGGAGATATTTGCATTATTTTGGGGTTTAAATGACCCTGAAAAAGTGTATAAAATGACACATCATCTAATACCCTTACACTTGGGATTTGCTTGTCCTCAAGCAAATGGGTTTTTTTACCTAGTAAATTGCAAAGTAAGGGGCATTTAACCTACTCAATAAAGATAGTTTATGGCACAACCGGATAGACCTTGTAATTAAAAACACGAAAATTATATACTAGCACCTCACATAAGTGTTTAGATTCTCTCATTCTCTTGGGTGTAATAATAAATTATAACATATAGAAAACATAATAAATAACACTCACTACATGTCATAGTATATAAATTACCATAAGTTTGATAAAGGATCAAAACCTCCACCACTTTAACGTAAGCACCTAGGAATTACTATCAAAAAGGTCTTTAAAGGGATGTGATGTTTAGGTGTAGGGTAAAAGAAACACGGTTGGGGATATTTAGGGGAATTTTAACTGGTGGCAAGCTAATTATCTACAAGAATACATGTAAAAGGCGTTGCTAAGCCAAGACTCAACAAAACTAGGACAAATATACACAACTCTACATCAAGCGCTTTCTTTTCTCGACACTTTCTTGAACATAAACAATAGCAAGATGGCAGCCCGTATTTTCTAACATATTTTTTTGCTTTTTTCATTTTTTCTATTTTTTATACACTTTTGCACTGTCATCTGAAACATAAATAATATACATGACTTGAGGTTTATAATTGCACCCCTACACTTGAGTTTTATAAGAACTCAATAATAAAGTAACTAATGACCCGAATTAGGAGGATCAATAAACATGAAGTGTATTCGTATAAGGGTAATAATTTTGACTTTCTTCCTCATTTCTCCATATAATGAAAAACTACCATGAATCCCAATCGTCCCAAAACTGTATACACTAATAATGACTTGAGCAACCATGTACTCAAGTAAACAATTAATTGGAGTTTAACAAATATGATAACAATAATGTATTAAAAATGAGTACATACAAGGAAGGCTAAGGCGATTTGGGTGTAACATTTTGGTGGGGTGTAAACAATGATCTTCATTAATAATCCGGAATCCACCGGAAAATTACGAGAACCACGAAAAGAATAGACTCGGAGGGGTATACTAGGGGTATCTAGCACAAAAATGAGTTTGAATCAAGGGTGTAGGGGTAGTTATATGATCGAGGAGACTATCATAACCATAAGAAATACAGGCTAAAAAGAAGGGTTTATCCTAATGCCTCTTATCACTTAGTAAATCCTAATCACATGAATGTGATCTCACTAGCAGTCTCGGGATGAATCGCTAAAGCAAGTTCTAGAATTTATAATACTACCGGTACACTCTCATAAGCATTAAAAATGAATGCTTGTATTCTTAAAGATCTATGAGCGAACCTCACATTTTTGGGTGGAAATTTTTTGAGAGGTAGGGTTTTTGTGCTAGTCATATAACTCATATCCATGAGACGCTTCTAATACTACAATCTCACCGATATATGCCATAATTTTTTTTAATTTGGGCTAAAATTACCGTCCTAAACTATGTTTTGGTATATTACACATCATTTTAAAAACAAAGCAAGTGTAATTGCAGGAATAGTTTCTAAGGCTTTTATTTCCCCTTACACTTATATTGAACATTGTCCCCAATGTTCTATGAGTACCCAAAAATGAATAAAGGGAAAATAAGAAAAGCGAGAGAAACTAATACTCCCATGGTTTTGCTCAATAATGGAGAAGAAACAAGATAATTCCGGCTAAATCTTCATCCAAGAATCGTCCAAGTGAATATCCAAAGAACTTTCGAACTCTCCTCATCAAATATGACCTGAAAATCAAAGACAAAAAACAACTATACCAAGCGTAAAGTCCTTGGGGAAAATAATATACAACCCTATTAATCATGAACTAAAATCCTAAGAAAGCAATAAAGATAGAATGTTAGTACTAATGTAATCGTGGAATTCTGCAAGAGTTAGGAAATGGAAAATTCTAGAAATTATACAAAAATTTAGAAAAACGAAAATTTCTTAAGTGCTACAGTGGTGACGCCGTTAGAAATAAATCCTGACACCGTCTCCACGCACTGTGAAATTTTAATTTTTTTGTTTTTTGGAAAAATTTATGCAAACATATCCTATTAATGATTTCTTGTAAAAAAAATTGCATAAACCACAAAAAACGGTTAGTACAAACATATGACTCAAAACAAACAATAAAACATAAAAGTGTGATTTTTAACTTAAACTATCTATTTTATATGTTTGAAATGGTTCTTAAAAACCGGATATTTTCTCCTATACTTATTTTATGCAAAATACCTTTGATTGAAATTAAGACGAGGTTAAATACAAAACAAAGCATGATCACATATATCAATCATATAAGAACAAATAATAAAGATAAAAACACATGACTCTCCTAAAATGCATGAAATAAAAGATTGGGTTACCTCCCAACAAGCATTTTTTTTATTAACGAGTCTTTTAGCTAGACTCAGAGTCACACTCCTTACGTGACTCCTCCTTCACTTATCCTACTTCTCATCTTGATTAGGCATCGAATGGCTTTAGTGACACTTTCATCATGCTTATATTCAGGTCCTAAGTTCAAACAATTCAAGTAATGACCAGGATCGCTCCCACACCTATAGCGTTCGTGATCGGCCTCTTTACTCTGCCTATTAACAAAGCCTCTAATATTTTCCTTATCATCATCACTTGTTATAATGAAAGGTGGTATGTTATCGGTATTTAAATCCTCTATATTTTTAAAAATTTTCATTTTATGAGGCATCTTATATGTTATTATTTCATTATCCTTTTCAAACATGATCGTTCCTTCATCCTTATCATAAACAAGCCTAGACTCTTTCACAAATGGCTTCCCTAATACCATACCTCCTAGATAATGATCAATGACACTACTAGTATCTTCTAAAATCACAAAATCACATTCATAAGTGAAATTACTCATAAAAACCTTTAAACCTCTAACTCTCCTCATAAAATTGCAAATTTTCTTAGGATTTGATGTTTTTTGTGTGGTAGCCATAATGTCTAGGCTCAATTAAGAGTTAGTACTAATCCCTTACTCTAACTCTCCAATAATAATTGAGCCTAGACATTACATTAATTAGCGACTCTAAATCTATGTAAGCTTGTCTTTTAAGAAAGTGACCAATCATGCATGAGATTTTTATGTTATTCAAGTTTCATGTTCGTACCTTAGCTCTAACCCAAGAAGGTCGAGGATTTTTCAAAAGCCATTTATGATATTCTAACTCTTCTCTAGTAGGGAAAGTGTCAAAGTATTATAAGTCACCATCTTCTTCCTCAAATTCTTTCTCAATTTCATTATCTGAACCAACTAATGAATCTACATCCCAGTATTCTCAAACCATAAATCAAATTCTGTTTTTTTCTTACGGTAAAATAGTTCATCCCTAGGGACAAGGCTAGGCGGATTCACGCTCTCCATGGCGAAGAGTTGAATAGTCAAATAGAATTCACAAAACAAACACACAAAGAAAAAGATAGACTATGAGAAAGCTACACTAAAAATAAAATAAAATCTCACTTGATAGGAATCTAGTGAGTAGACCTAAGCTAGATAGAATCAGAAACCTAGACTATTCCTCGGCAGCGGCGTCAAAATCTTGATGCGGTGGGTTGCAACGCAGAAGTTTTATAACCCTCCTAGGTAGTGTACCTAACCGTTGTAGTGTAGTATAGGCAAGACTCGGGGGGTTATTATCATTCTCTAGGGGAATCGTTTAGGTAGGCTCGAATTGTATGGTTACTAAGGTCTAGAGGTTGAGAAAAGAATATTTTTGTGCTTTTATATTTTTTCAAAAACAAGTAAAATCTCGGGCTTGAAAGGGGGTTTGATTAAACTAAGAGTAAATTGCATTTTTGGTCCCTGTGGTATGGCCAAATTGCAGGTTTGGGACCCTAACTTTCGAAATTGCAATGATGGTCCCTATTTTCAAGTTTGGGTTGCAGGTTTGGTCCTTTTGGGTTGCATTTTTGGTCCCTGTGGTTTGGCCAAATTGCAGGTTTGGTCCCGGCCCGGGGACCAAATTTGCAACGAAAACTTAAAAATAGGGACCATCACTGCAATTTCGAAAGTTAGGGTCCCAAACCTGTAATTTGGCCATACCACAGGGACCAAAAATGCAATTAACTCTTAAACTAATTAACTACTCCCAATTCTATACTAATTGCAGAAAAGTAAAGTGATAGAAAAACTCGTATGGTTAAACAAATGTGTTTACCTATCATTGCACTACTCCTCCTAGATTGTCCTTCTACCTATTTTAATTGACCCGTGGACCCCACTAATGGAATGTGTAAGTATCTAAATAATTAAACACCTAACTCGGAACTCACCCAAATGGCAAGGTAGTATGAAGACTATTGCGTGGGTATCATCTAACCTATCCGTGTTTCCCTAGACGTCTTCGCTTTGCAATTAAGAAGCTGGTTTTCTAAAGCCTAACGCGTACCTCATTAACAAAAAGTAATAATAAAAGATAAACAACTAGGTTTCATGCAATCATAAGCAAACACAAATTATATTTAGCCAAGCATGTTAATTGAAAGCCGAGAACAATTAATCAAACAACACATAGACATATCAAATGATTAAAAGGGATAAAGAACTTCACTTCAATTAAACATGGAGTAATGATGAGAGTACAAGGGTTAAGAAACCCTAAAAATCGACCTAAATGTCTGCTCCAAAGCTTACTAATGATTTCCACGTGATTTTTCCACACAAAACATGATTAATAGGGTTTGTATATATAGGGAATAAGTCGCAACAACGTCGCTTGTTAATTGCGACGTCGTCAATCCACAAAATCTTCTATGGGATTCTTAGTGTCGGCTACTCTAATGTTGTCACAAAAGATCTTGACATCGTCTCTTGAACACTTTGACGTCGTCACAAGGGATTGTGACGCTGTCTCCACGAACTATATGCCATCTTATGATCATCTTCGTGTAAAGTTGCAATCTTGTCCCGTTTCTTCTTAAATTGAGTCCAAATCATGTGTATTTCTTCCAAATGCCTTCTAAATGCTAAAATAACAAAAAGAAACGATTGAGCATGATAAATGGATATATTTGCATGATTTTGGGGTTTAAATGACCCTGAAAAAGTGTATAAAATGGCACCTCATCACACAACAACTTATCATACTCATCAATTTAATCTTGCACATATCTAACATGCTTAATTTTCTTGATTTCAGCCAAAGGATCATCATAAGCTAAGCCAAATATCTGCAAAATTGCTTGTCTATACACTCCCCAAGTCATATTTTCTCCCATAATCCTCAAGAACTATCCATGCCACATAAGAGTTATATCAAACAAGTGAATACGTTCCAACACGTTTTTTGATATCCTTACCGATCATGCTAGAGTTCAATTATTTCGCAAATGCAGAAACCAACAACTGAGGAACATAATGAGACACGTCATCGGAAAAAGCATAAGAACCTGCATTCAAAGTTAACCACGCAGCAAGAAACTTTTATCCCACATGCTTTAAGGAACTTTTTGAAAACTGCGGCTCAGGTTTGCAAGACACACAATACCATCACAAAACATGGTCTATGGCTGCAACCATAGAAGACAATGGTTACCTCGCCAAATGGCGAACATGGGCAATGACATATTAGCAACTGTGAGACAAACACCAATCATCATTGCCAAAGTGAGTTTAGGGAAACTTGTGGCTCTTTCAATGGTTAAACTCAACAAATCATATTGTTGACAAACCCATCACCAATACGCATGGCATAAATATTATGGAAGGATGAAGAAACATATATTTGAAACACTACAGGAAGTGAGTATATATGAGTAGGTATATCCAACATATTAAAAAAGGTTGCAACAATCCTGGGCTAACAAATAAGCCTACTAAAACAACAGAAACCCAACAAACACAAAAGGAAGCCGTTCTAGTCAAGAAGCATAAAAATCTGTGTTTTGAAGGTGACCACACATGAAGAAATTTTAATTTCACATGTTTTAAGTAACTTTTATGCAACAAATACCATCACCAAACATGGTTCATGGCTGCAACCATCAAACACACTGGTTGCCTCGCCAAAAGACAAACATGGGCAACGACATTTTAACAAATGTAACACATACACCAATCATCATCGCAAAAAATGTGGCCACACATCGACACCAAAATCTGATAGCAATACCAGCCATGGCTGTAAACCTGATATCAAACAGGTTTCCCCGCCAAGACGCCAGAGCAAAACACACCAAACAATGGCATTCGTTAGAACCCACAAACGCAAGAAACAATTGTTGTTATTATATAAACACTCAATAGCCGACTAAAACAACGTCTCATTCAGCGTCTGAAGGTTGAAGGACAATAGCATTCATAGCTAAAGGCCTCGCCACAGCTGTAGCCACACATGTCATGTGCCTGACCCGCCCACTCTAGACAATTATTCGAGGATCAAAAAAACAACACAAATCCTTGTTGGCTGAATTCTTGAATAACTGCCTATAGTATTGCATAAAGAATGACGCACCTGATGAAACCTCAACGAACACCACCCTGCTAATAACACTTTTTACATATGCAAGTGAGTAGAAAAAACATTAAAAAAATTAAACTGTGGCTCAACTCTGCAAGCAACAAATACCATCACCAAACATGGTCCATGGTTGTAACCACAGAACATGGTGAACATAGTAACAAACTATCCAAAATCACGCACAACATACAATAATGTCATAACGCAAAGATCATGAGACCAAATAATAACCATAACACACCAAGAACACCGGCACACCAATGACCAATCTCAATAACTACAAACAACAACAAAAAATCAAATCCAAAGCTCAACCCTAACCTACCATTACAAACAACATATTTACACATGCAAAACAACCACCAACAGCATACAATAATGTCAGAACACAAAGACCATAAGACCAAATAATAATCATAGCACGAGAAGAACACCGACACACAAAACAACAATAACATGCAAAACAACCTCAACATATCATAAGCACCTGTATACCCAAATCAACCTAAAAACTATACATGCAAAACAGCTAAAAGAAAAGCAACATAACAACTCATCGATACATAAAAAACATAACCCCAACACAATCGTGACACAAAACCCATAAATAACCCTCACTAAAAACCAAAGATACATGTTACTGTAGCACGATCAGTAAGGATATCGAAAAACATGTCGGAGTGTATTCCAGAAGATACGTGTATGTGTGTGTTCGATACTATGTATGTTTTATATGTGTATATGTTTAAAAGGAAAAAAAGGTCGGCCCAATGTTTTTAGATGGGCCTAAACACGGGAGCCCAGAAACACCCAAATGGCGTCATTCTAGCCGGCTATTGAGTGTTTATATAATAACTTATGGCCAATCTCTTGGCCGTTGCCCTGGACCGAAAGCTATCAGACCTTTGTTCAATCATGTTAAAAGATGTGAAGTTAGATTTTGGTCCAAAACCATTTCGAGTATTTAACATTTGGATGGAAGAACCGGGTTTCATTTAAGCCGTCGAGGAATCTTGGAAAAAAGATGTGCGCAGTCCTCGACCAGATTGTAGATTTCGTGATAGATTAAAGAACATTAAGGCTAGTCTTAGGGTGTGGAGTAAGGAGGGGTTTGGCGGGCATAAAAAGAAAATTGAAGCATTTAAAAATGACGCAATGAGACGGGAGTTGAAAGCGGAAAAAAGGGCATCAAATACTATCAAGAGAGAGGCATGGATGGAGGCTAGAAAGCAGTGGGAATAAAAATAATGAGAATATGGTAATATGATTCACGAAAAGTTTGAATTAAATGAGATTTAGAAAGGGATGAAAACTCAAAATTCTTTCATTCGTACGTAAAAAGAAGAAATAGTAAGTGTAATCTAAGAGGCCTTATGCAAATTTTGACAAACCACATAAACGATTCGTGTAATTTACTCATTTAATTATGTATAAAAAAAATCTGTTTATTTGTGTTACTTTTTTGATGAAATGTATAAGAAGCTTACTTTTATTAGTGATGAATACGCAAAGACAGGAAAAAGACTTCGCTCTTGAGTTTTTTTTTAAAGAATAGGAAAGTAAATGATGAGAAACTAAAAATTTATCATATTTTTGAGTTTTTTTAACATAAAAGAAAGGAAACACAAAGTAAATGACAAGAAATTCTTAACATATTTTTTCAAAAAATTTCTGCCCAATTATGAGTAGATTTGGATGGAACAAAACTACACTCAAACTATTGAGTAGATAATAAGCAATATAACCTGCCGTTTTAAAAAAATAAAAAATAACCAATATAACCTTAAGTATTTTCTCATATTCAATTTTTATGATAAAATGAACATGTTTAAAAATGTATAAATGTAACTATTTCTATTTCTTTTCTTTCCGACTCGAGAACATATCATTTTTTTTGTTTCATTTTATTTTAATTCGAGAACATGAAATATAAAAACAACTTTCTTTCCTTTCATTTTCTTTTCTCTTCTTTACCCGTTATTTGTATCTCCACCCAAAAAAGCTCGAGAACATAAGGAATAGCAAAGGTATTGATAAATTATGTTTGGTTTCATATAATGCAATGACCCATTACCCAAAAGTGGGTAATACTCCATTCCTCTACAATTTGGGGGTATTGAACCAAGTAATGCTCTCTTATTTACATTTTTCATTTTTTCCCCTTTTTTTCTCCCCATATCCACCCCACGTTTTATTTTCAATTTATTTTTTGTTTCTGATCTTTTTAATAAATTAACTAAAGCAACGACATAACACATAATGTTGATTCTCTTAAGTAGGCTCTGTATGTGTCGATTCCAACATCAACAATTGTGATCATATACCTACGATCTATTTTTTATTTTTCTTTTATATATTCGATTTGCTTTTCATGATTGACTTTTCTAATTTACGAGCAAGTGTTGATCTGAAACTTTTATAAGTTGTTTATTTTCAAAAAGTGGTTAATTTTAGCTGATTAGTATAAACCAAACACAATCAATTATAATGAAAAAACTCATTATATTCCTTAGTATTCCTATTACCTTTCCCATTTCCATTACTCAAAATGAACCAAGCACCCCCTAAATGTAAATGTATATGTTTTTACCACAATAACCTTCATTTCTAACCCAATAACTTTTTATACTCCCTCCGTCTCAAAATTATTGTCCCCTATTGACTTTTCAAGTCTTTTTATTCCAACTTTGACCTTAAATATTTTTGTTTGTGTTATATAATATTTAACGCAAAGTATATGAATTGATTAGTTTTTAAATGTATTTTCATAATTATGATTTTCATCAAGTATTATATAACACAAACAAAAATATTTAAGGTCAAAGTTGAAAGAAAAAAACTCGAAAAGTCAACAGGGGACAATAATTTTGGGACGGAGGGAGTAATTATTAAACTAACCCATGAATCCCCCACTTTAAACAAACTTGGCAATCAAATTTCTGTTATTCTGTCACCTTTTTCTCTCATTCATTCCCCTAGCTACACGAAAAGAAATGCACGTTCTTTATTCGATACCTTGGATCTGTTTAACAAAATATGACTAAACCAATACAAATTTTATTCAATGACCTCTACCATTCAAATCCCATGTCCAAATTTGCATCAAGATGATAGAGTAATCAATTGTGGTAGTACTCGTTGTTTAAAAGAAAACCAAAATGGGGCCTTCTTTGGTGATCTTTCTATGGTGTTGCATTTTTGGTGTCGCGTTCATTGTTTGAGAATATGCCTCGTTACCACCAAACCCACCCAGATTACTCGAAATGCTAGACGTGTTGATCTGGTATGTGTTTTTATTCATACAGATTTATTACTTTCTATAGTATTTTTACGAAATGTTAATGATGTAAACCGTTGAACCGTATGACACGAAAGCAATGTGATACTATAGTTGTCAGGGCCGTCTCGTGGATTTTAGTGGCCCCGTGCCATTACCATAAAGAGGCCCTTAAGCACACACATAATATACATATGTATGAGTAGTGCATGAACTAATTAAACTTGAGTCTCGTATCATGTATATATATAATAGAAGTTCTTGAAATTTGGTGGCCCTCGTGAAGCGGTGGCCTTGTGCAATCGCACCTCTTGCACTCCCCTAAAGACGGCCCTGCTAGTTGTGGAGGTTCATAACATGCTATTATGAGAAGCTGTTCATTTTGGCATGTTCAGATTACTATTATGTGAATACTTTATCTGTTGCAATGTATATATTAATAGCGAAATAACCACTTAAGGTTGATTAAATGGTTGAACACATGAGAAATACTGCAATCCAGAGGAGTTGTCACAGGTTTGAATGTTCAATTTCCACTAGCTTCAATTATTAGTGGCGTGATGTAAAAAAGGTGAAATATGGAAATTTGAGAGTCAGGGCCGGACGCTTGGGTCAACCATGATAGGCTGCTTTACCATATATCCAGTCCCTTGTGACGATTCAGTGGGTTGGTCACAGGCTTAGTAACTCCGTCAAGATCAAAGGTCAAGGTCATTTAAAATACTTGCGCTTCTGCATGCCCTTTGTTATATTTAAGAATCATAAGTTGCGTTAGTCGTACATCATTGTAGATGATCATTGTTGGTATTCAAAGTGTGTAAATGTGTTATTTTTAGGCTGCAACCATTGCGGCTTTTGCAAGGATGACAGTTATGGATTCAAGAAAGCTTCTTCCAGGAGAGTATTACCCTCCTTGGGTTGTTTTTGCAAAGAGACAGAAGTTGAGTTACATTTTCTGTATTATAAATCTGTTTCGTATCTAATTGATATTGGATCCAGGTGACTAATGAACTTTTTACTGTAAATTGCAGTTAAATTGGCTGAATCACTTAATGAACAAGATTTGGCCATATGTCGATGAGGTACTTCAATATCTTTCGTTCTTGTTTCAATCATGTTGACGGTATTTGATTGTATAATGTGTAACTTGAAGTACATTTCTAAAGTGTTACCATTTATTTTTCGGTTTTGTTTGGATGCTAGCATAGGCAGCGTCAGATCTAATAAGAAGCTCTGTGGAGCCAATACTCGAGCAATACAAACCAATGGTTTTATCGTCACTAAAGTTTTCAAAGTTAACCCTTGGTACCGTGGCTCCACAATTTACAGGTTTGTTTAATTCATTGTTAGCCATTATTTGAGTACCTTTTACAGGAGACCTTGAGAAATATTACACCCATTTAGTCCCTTATATACATGTAATGCATGAGTTAATATCTATACATTCTTAATCTATACCTTAAAAGGCGGTGATGTAACTTTTTTAAAAGTTTATTAAGTTGATAAGAGATATGGAGTTCATGAATCATAAACTTAGTTGCTGTCATGTAGGAGTTTCTGTGGATGAAACTGCTGCTGGAGAAATTACCATGGAATTGGAGATGCAATGGGATGGAAACCCTAATATTGTTCTTGACATTGTGACCAAAGTTGGTGTGGCTTTACCGATACAGGTTCCGTTAACTTTGCTATAGTTTCAGTATATCTCTTTTTCATGGTTATGCTGGATATGTATGTTTACTGACTTTTAGTAGCGTTATACCTGACTGCTCGATGCAAACTAAGCATTTTTCTTGAATGATTTAAAACAATAACAGGAGAAATAAATGATTTCGATTTTGGATATGTGAATGAAGCAAACCCATCATACTTTTGTTAAAATTCTGCTCATACTTTAAAAAGTTTACACCTGAGATGGTTGGTTTGCCATGTAGATTCATTTGCAAACCATGATAAAAATCTCCGTTTTTTGTGAAATAAAGAAAAAAAAGTTGTATCTACTCAGGTTTGGGTTCAACACTAGTTGAAGTGGCCATCTAGTGATACAGCATATCATTTAGCAAGTCGTTTCATCATAAAAGGTTTCCCAGTAATAATAATTTTATTGAAACAGGTGAAAAATATCGCGTTCACCGGCCTTTTCAGACTCATATTCAAACCGTTAGTTGATGAATTTCCTTGTTTTGGAGCTGTCTCATTTTCCTTGAGAGAAAAGGTATTTTTCATGAATGCTTAGTTGCGGTACTGGTACTTTTAGCATATTAGCTTACATTCTCTTGTATTGAAGACTCTTTATACATTTATCATTCCTGTATAACACGTATAATCATTACATTGCTTTAATCAGTATGTTTATTCATGTACAGAAACAACTAGATTTCACACTTAAAGTTATTGGTGGAGATTTATCAGCACTTCCTGGTGTATCCGAAGCTATAGAGGTTTGAGTTATCATCGTTTTCTTTATTCTTTGGTTATATTTTAGTTATCAAGCACCCTATTAATTACGAAATTCCACTAGTGTCAAATCTTTTATCTGAATTTGTGTTTGTCTATTAGTATATTTACAAGATTTTAGATACTGATTTTTGTCCATAAAGGTTATAAGAACGCCCTCTATTTTGTCAATCACAAAATATGTTCTAGACTTCTTCTAGCTAACAGAATTACTAGTTCTTACCAAACCGAAGGCTCGTTCAAACATTGCAGATCTATGAGATAGTCTGAAAAATAGGAGACATTTCCAAAACAATGTGAAAATGGGTCAATTAAGGTTATATTATGTTCTAACAGATCAAGTGGCTAATTTAAAACAAAATAAAATATTAGCTAATAACAAAATGGGTCAAACAAGCTAAAAGTCTTATACGGAGTATGACATAGTCAATTCGTTTACAGCCCGAACCAACAAACTTTGATCCGTCCGTAATATTTATAATTACTGTAATAATAGTTTTTCTACCGTTGGTAGAACCGGAACCAGCCTCTCTACCTTAGGTAGGGGTAAGGCTGTCTACATCTCAACCACCGCAATACACTGTGGAAGACGATATTGGGAGTTACTTTTTACTGTAATAATAGTTTTTCCTAATCATATAAATATCTTAATCATTCAGTAAGTTCAACGGAATGGTTAGTTGGACTACCTGACCGAACTAGTTCTGAACTAACCTTGATATGTATATGTTTTCATTCAAACTCCTATTGACACATAACCTGAGGTGACTGGCGCAACCATTTTGCCCCATACTTTTAACATTAGACCAGCTAAGGGTCCTTAAAACTATGGGACATTTTCAAGCAAAATTTTCCATTGGCATCTGTACAAAATGTTGATGAAATTTGATTTTAGTCGATAAAATTTCCCCCTACGTTTTCACGTTTTAAGGGTATTTAAGGCATATATTACTTGAACAATTTTATTAAACAATAGACACATTCAAACAATGCAAATTTATGGAGTACCCATAGTATTCTTTTATTTATGAATGCAACTAATGTTATAATTATTACAAAAAAAAATTATACAGGAAACAATCAAGGATGCTGTTGAAGATTCAGTCACGTGGCCAGTTCGAATTGTTATACCTATACTAGCAGGCGATTATAGGTACACGTCTAGTCTAGAAGTTTTTTTTACATTTCATCTTCAAACATATATGATTGAATGGCTAATGAACAGAACTTGTGTCACACATTATTTTTATCATCTTTAGTATCTTTGTTTTAGTGACTTGGAGTTGAAGCCTACTGGAATACTAGAGGTAAAGCTTATAGAAGCGAAAGAATTGACGAATAAAGACTTAGTCGGAAAATCTGATCCTTATGCAACATTATTCGTACGTCCACTTCGTGCCAAAATGAAAAGCAGCAAGACAATTGTAAGAAAAATACGATTTTCTCCTAGTTTTGTTTGTTTCTATACATTGGTTATGTATATTTGATTGCTTCCGCAGAACAACCAACTAAACCCAATTTGGAATGAGCATTTTGAGTTCACTGTTGAAGATCCTAGTACTCAACACTTAACAATAAGAGTATTCGATGATGAAGGAGTCCAAGCTTCTGAATTGATCGGTTGCGGTCAAGTTGCCATAAAGGATCTTGAGCCAGGCAAGGTCAAAGATATATGGATCAAACTGGTCAAGGATTTGGATATTCAAAGAGATAATAAGAAGAGGGGTCAGGTACAACAACAAAACTACTTTTTCTCCATCAATTGCACCACTCTTTAGCACTTTCTGCGTCTTTAAATGATTCATTAGTAAAGTAGGAAATTTCGACTCATGCTTTATCAACCAATCTGGGTGATAGTTTGTCTCTATGGTGCCATGGAAAAAATATTTAATCTAACAGTGACATGGGCCAAAAGAATCCATTGTTTCATGCACGTGTAAGACTATAAGCCAGCTGAATACGCCTCAATTGAGGGCTTTTTGTAAAAGTGTCATTATCAACACTGCATGCAAAATAATCTTTTTAAGTTTTAACCAAGTCTGAAACACTGTTGATATGCTTAGTTCTTTTACGATAGTTTCCCACATCTTTTATGGTCATTCTGATGGTTCTAGGTGCATTTGGAGCTCCTGTACTGTCCTTTTGGCACAGAGAGTGGATTCCTAAATCCATTCAACTCTGACTTTAGATTAACTGATTTGGAGAAAGCCCTTAAATCTGGAATTAGTGAAAATGACGTCGACCCTGCAAAACTTGCTGAACAAAAGAGAAAAGAAGTCATAAGGAGAGGGGTTCTTTCGGTAACAGTAATGTCTGCTCAAGATTTACCTGCTGTCGATCTTATGGGAAAAAGTGATCCTTATGTTGTACTTTTAATGAAGAAAACGGAACAGAAATTGAAGACCAGAGTAAGTTGTTAACGTTTTTCGTTTTGCTTTGCTATCTCCTTTCCAAAATCTAATGTTTACACTTTCACTAAATTGTACTGGTACAAATTTTACTCGTGTACTTGTGGATGGGTTGATTTGGGTTATGTTGTGGAACGGATAAATAAAAAGATTAGTTAATAAGGAAACATGTCAAATGGGTTGAAAGTCGTCCAAAGTGTATTCAGCAATGCATAAAACTTCATATATCCTCAATTTTCTCAGAAATTAGTGTTTTTATTCACCACAACCCGTACAAATAGTACCAATTCAACCCATTACCCAGCCCAGTCATCTGACCCGTTTACAACTAACAAATTTGTTTAGAAAATGATCCATACTTGGACATTTTACGTTCTTACAATGATCTCTGCCTTCAGGTTATAAATAACACTTTGAATCCTGTATGGAACCAAACGTTTGACTTTGTTGTCGAAGATGGACTACGTGATATGCTAATGTGTGAAGTGTGGGATCATGATACTTTCGGAAAGGTAAACCTCGCTATTAAATGTTCACACATACGAATGTACAACCGATAGCTAGACATTTATCATTCATCCCAACTGATTAAGTTTACGCTCATTCTTGTTTCATCTGTTTTGGTATCGTATCAGGACAAGATGGGTAAATGCATCATGACGCTTACAAGGGTGATATTAGAAGGCGAATTCACAGAGACATTCGACTTAGATGGATGTAAAACAGGAAAGCTGTCTCTACATCTCAAATGGACTCCACAAACAATAGTCCGCGATTAGTGATAACTCAAAGCCAAATGCGAACTCATGTGCATCAGAAGTTCTGCAGCTTTCAGCGTTAAATCTCATGCAAAGAACTTATTGGTATGACATTATACAAGAGAAACCAAATATGAAAAGGATGGACACTCTAAAGTCATTTGTTCTCTTTTCTTTTTTAAACAACATTTATCTTCATTCAATTCATTCTTTCTCATTTGTTATTATGTTTTCTATCTACAAATTCGTTTGAGGTAACTGTAAATGACATAGATTACAATTATTTGCCTCTACTAAATGAAGGTATAACTTGGTCTCATATCAGTGTTCCAAGGTTTCATGATCTTATATTCCCTGTGAGATACTTAGTTTGTCTTTTCAGAAAAACGAAAAAAAAAATTCCCTAGGCACATGATATGGTCGATAAATTTCGAAAGTTACAATGACTTTTAGCGAATTTTGTTCTAGTTAGGTATTTTAGCACACCTTACTTTTAGGTACAACCATCATTTCGTGGAGTTCAAATGAAGCATATATTAAAAACAATATTATAAGGTCAACTGGAGAATATCGTGGACTCATTAGGTGGATATTTGATGCAACTCGACAACTCACTAACAAACATGTACACATTTTAGTCCTTTAACTTCAATGTAAAATTAATTTGATCCTTATAAGGTTGGTATTTTTAATTGGACCACTGATAAGTAGGGGTGAGCATCGGTCCAAAACCGGACCGGACCGGCCAAGACCGGACCGGACCGAGACCGAAATGGTCCAAAACGCCGGACCGAGGACCGGACCGAAATGGTACGGTCCAGTCCGGATCGGTCCGGTTCGGTCCTCGGTCCGGTCCGGTCCTAAAGGTAAAAGAAATCACATTTCCATCTTTAGATATACCACCAACAATGGAATTAGTCATTTAGTGACGTGATAAAAAAATAAAAAATGGTATGACCATTATAGAGTTACAATTTGTAAAGTTTTCTTTCTCGGCATGATGACACTAAAATAGATTTGTAACCTTAACTTACTTCGCATGTTTTACACATTATGTTATCTTGGCCACTTTCGTGCAGCATCTTCAAAAGAAATTGCACCCACGTTAATATGATGTCTAATCAATGGTGCGTAAAAAGTGTACTTAACCACGAACCGATTGATTATGTTATGTAGGTCTATCGTTATAGAGTCGTATTCTTTCATTAAAAAACAATAAAACTTTTCCACGATCTATTAATTAGAACGAGCCAAGAACTATGGCTCCTCCCCTCTAAGTTAGACTAGAGAAGATGATCATTAAACTCGTCACCTTCACATCATCGGCATATCACCATTCAACGCACCATCAAACCCATCACAAAACAGATGTAATGGTGATAACCAAACAAAAAATATAAAAAGACATCACTTTATACAAATATACCACACGAACACAAATAAAAAAAAGTACACCACCAAACCAGTGTTAAAAACCCACCATCATGTGAGGTAGTAGAAAGGGCGTAATGGGAGTGGTGCGTAGTAATAGTCACCACAGTGATCTACCAGACTATCTCCCACCATTACACATAGGGGGTGTTTCTTTTTTGCTTAATATCCTAGATGGAAACATTTCTTAATGCAACCAGGAAAAAGATTGTTTTTTTTTTGCTTAATACGAAAGTAAATCCTGTTTCTAAAAGGTGTTAAAAAGAAGGTTGTTTCTATCCAGGATCCTGAATCACAAATTCACCCACACATCTTTCTTTTATTCTTTCTTCTCCTAACATAACCCACTTGTTTTTAACATCTTCGGCTCTACCACACCTACTTCCCATGGCAACTAACATACCATTCTAATCCGCCGCCTTACTCCTCATGCTAACCATTGAATTGTCGTATCTACTCTTTTGATCCCTCCAACATGTTTTTTTATGTCGACTTCATTACCTCATCTTTGTATATGTATAAAACTGCATAAAAGTTTCTGGTTTTTTTCCCTCCTTTAAATTCTCTATTTAGATAGAGTTGTCTTAAGTTTTTGGAAATTTGTACTAATTGAAGTTTGATTATGTATCATTTATACTTGATTTTTTATTATTTTGGTTTCCAATACGTGATCATTGTTCGTAATTTTAAAAACAAGGGTAAATCAACCATTTAGGTTTTTAAGATTCTCATTCAGGATAAAAAAGAAACAGGATATTTTCAAACAGGATAATTTCCAGACAGGATTATTAATCTAGACATGAACTATTTCCAGACAGAAAAAAAAGAAACAGCCCCATAGTCTCACATTCAAAAGGGTCACCACAACACTTTGTATGCATCTTTTTTAGCTAAATAATCTTTGTTATCCCATATCATATACTCAGCTTACCAATGAAATGAAATATTTATAAGAATGAAATCATATATGAAATTCCTAATGCTCATTCACAACAAAGAGGATGCATATATGGTTTACATGCTTGTGATTGTTAGAATACAAACAAGATTTGCTAAATCATTCTAATCAGATAAGAAGAAATATTTGAAGAAAAAAAAACGATAAACAGATAAATTCACTGTCGAAAGTTAGGTACTCCATAATGAGCCTTAAATATACACAATTCACTCAAAATCGATTCAAATAGATTAATTTTTTTAAGGACGAAAAACACACTTATCTGTTCATTGACATTTCGAGTTTCAACTTGACTCTGCTCTCACAATTCGTCATATAAACTTTAATCTAACGCTACCTCATTTAATTTATACAACCAATGAGAATATGGCATATCATCACATTTTCCACACCTAAAAAATATAGTCACATCACCATCTTTTATGATTAGATGAAGTTTTTTCTGTTTTAAGTTATTCGAAAAAAAAACGACTCCATTATATAGTGATTCTTTTCGACCCTTCCTTAGCCACTCGCAAATGTGTTCACCAAAAGAGATTTGAACCTTAACCTTTTGTTTACTCTAAAAAATCATTAAAAACTACTAGAAATCACTTGTTTGCGGAAAATATCAAGATCGTCAAAGACTATTTCAGACGGTTAATAACTTTTAAAAAGTTAAATTTATCCTTAGAGGTAACTTTTAAGAAAGAAAAATATATATTAATTGAAAAGGTAGACCATTATTGTTGAAGATACAAATAGTTACTAACATTTAGAGCTAAATTAACCATTTTCTTTGAAAAAATTGTAGTGGTAACAAATAGAAAGTTACCAGTTTTCTGAATTAGATAACTTCCCCATAATAGAATATTCAGAAAAAAAAGGCCATTATTCATTGGGCAAAGAAAGAGAAGGTGAGGAAAACAAAAATAGATTAAAAAAAAGAAGAAGAAGAAAGAGAGGAGGGTTGGGCTAATTCCAAGAAATAATTACAAAAACCTTGGTTTTATTAATTTATTTATTTATATCCATCCCTCTCTCTCAAGAATTAATACTGAAATCAAATCTCAACAAAACCCCATTTGATTTTGATTTTTGATTTGACTCAACATCTTTAAACGTCGGTGGTGGGTTTGCAAAAAGATCCAATCTTTTAAAAATCTTGGTATCCAAAACCACACATCTTTGGTGTTTTCTTCAACTCAAAATTTGTGGGTTTAATTGATGGGTTGGAGATATCAAGCTGGTTTGTTTCTAATTGCAGCTGTTGTTATCATTTGGGTCTTTTCTGCAGAAGTCACCCAGGTATATATCCTACTGTTTGACTTTTCTTAATTTGTTTCATCTTCTGGGATCTTTCACAATTGTAGTTAGATCACATGTGTTTTATGGAATCTGGTACTCAGTTTTC
>BQNB010079730.1:5292-30154 GCA_026074375.1 Tanacetum coccineum | reverse complement strand
GATTTGTTATATTATGAGAAATAATATGTGGGTCTTATCTTATTTACTTTAAGGTTGCAAATGGATCTTTAAAAGGAAGATGAAAGTTGATGGAACAATTGACAAGTTCAAAGCTCGATTGGTAATCTAAGGCTTTAGACAAAAGGAAGGGATCAATTACTTCGATACATATGCACCAGTTGCTCGTATCACTACAATTAGATTGTTGTTAGCTTTAACATCTATACACAATCTAGTGATCCATCAAATGGATGTCAAAACAACATTTTTAAATGGTGATTTGGAAGAAGTATATATGAAGCAACCGAAAGGATTTATTATGCCAAGTAATGAGCATAAGGTGTGTAAACTGGTTAAGTCATTGTATGGGCTGAAACAAGCACCTAAACAGTGGCATTAAAAGTTTGATGAGGTTGTGTTGTCAAGTGGTTTTCTCTTAAAGCAATCTAACAAGTGTGTATATAGCAAATTTGATAGCTCCGGTAAAGGTGTTATAATTTGTTTATATGTTTATGACATGTTGATTTCGGAACTGACCAAAATCAAGTTGATAAAACTAAGAAGTTTTTGTCATCAAAGTTCTCAATGAAGGATATGGTAGAAGCATACGTTATTCTTGGTATTAAGATTAAATGTGAGAATAAAGGGATTATAATTACACAATCTCACTCTATTAAGAAAATACTCAAGAAATTTAATCGTGAAGATTGTTCTCTGGTGAGTACTCCCATGAATCCGGTAGAAAAGCATAAGCTGAATACAGGTAAACTTGTGGATCAGCTCGAATACTCAAGAGCTATTGGTTGTTTGATGTATGCCATGATAAGTACTAGACCGGATATTGCTTATGTAGTTGGTAGATTGAGTAGGTTTACTAGTAATCATAGTAGACAGCATTGGCATGCAATAAATAAGGTATTCAAGTACTTAAAAGGTACTATGAATTATGGTTTATCATATGTTGGATATCCTTCGGTGTTAGAAGCTTATTCAGATGCTAGCTGGATAAATCATGTTGAAGATTCATCTTCTACGAGTGGATGGGTGTTCCTACTTAGGGGAGGTGCCATTTTATGGGCTTCTAAGAAGCAAACATGCATCACTGGTTCTACTATGGAATCTGAGTTTGTAGCATTGGCTGCTGCTGGTAAAGAAGCAGAATGGCTAAGAAACTTGATACATGAGATTCCAATATGGCCAAAACCAATAGCACCAATATCTATCCGATGTGATAGTGCTCCCACAATGGCTAAGGCATATAGTTAGATATATAATGGGAAGTCTAGACACTTAGGTGTTAGACATAGAATGGTTAGAGAACTAATCAGGAATGGTGTGATTTCTATTGAGTTTGTTCGGGCGCAACATAATTTAGCTGACCACTTGATGAAGGGTTTAGCTAGGGATTTAGTGATTAAGTTAGTGATAGGGATGAGATTAAAGTCCATATAAATCTAATACCTATGAGATACCTAATTCTCTTCTAATACAATGTTAGAATCTGAATTCAATGTGGAAAGCTCATAGCTAAAGATTGGAACACATGTATTTATCTTCCTGAGGTATGTGTTCAGACATGCAAGTGATGGTTAGGTTGAAGTTTACCTTTTTAATGGTTCTTTTGAAAAATTGCAAATGCAGGTGCAAGAACTAAAAGAACCACCTATGTGAACATGATGTTTTGCCGCTTCAAGAAGCTTGGACTTGGCTTCCTGTATGTTCATTAATGGATTGGGACACATGGCTTGCAATAGTGTCAAGTAAACGAACTTTAGAGTGTTGTAGAAACTTATGTGTATAGTATCTTCAGGTATTCAAATGGATTGACAGGTTCAATCGTTACGACACCCTGATTTTCGATTATTTGGAACGTGTATTATACTAAAATGAAAATTCAATCGCAATACATTTTCATTTATGCATTTGTTTGTTTCGTTATGTTTGCTTTAATAATATTGCATATATCTTTATATATGTTTTAGTAAATAAAGGATTACACTAAAATGGGGAGGATTTGTTGGTGATTTTAGTGTCATCAATGGCCATTTAGGTAATAATGATTTACTAGAGACCGATGAGATTTCATATTCGGCTCGGATACGAGTTAGGGAAGTGTGGAGTGCACACTCGTTGAGCTAATATGAACTCGACCATGACAGAAAAAGAAGGGGTCAAGGGGCAGAGCCCCTTGTTGGGGTCCCGCTGCCAGGTCGGCAGGCAAGGGTCATGGGGGAAGAGCCCCTTGCAGGGTTTGGGGTAGCGCCCCTAAACCTCAATGGTTTTTTATAAATTTGTATTAAGGAATTACCTTAATTTCCTGCCAAAGTCCAACCAACATGTCAGTTGGTGAACAGTTGTAACTGTTGGGTAAACCACCTAAAACTGTTACAAAACTTATGTTTTAAAACATAAGATCTGGTCTCAGAAAACAATACGAAAACATATACAATTCCTTCATTGTTCTTGATTTGTGATTCTTGTGCCTAGAACACAAATTGCCATTCTCTTTGTATTATCCCGATTGAGATTTCGTGCAACCCAGGCATCTTATAGGGTCGAAATACTTAATACGGAAAGTGAACTCAACACGATACAATAGAGATATCCAGGATCATCACACACACACACCCCAATTTCTAACAAACGTATTAAGTATTTGTTGTGATCATGGCTGGAAATACGGTGAAGGAGATGACTATGAATTTTGGGAAACTAGATAAGTTTGAAGGGCATGATTTTAGGCGATGGCAGAAGAAGATGCATTTCTTGTTGACGACGTTGAAGGTGGTTTATGTGTTGACAACACCGATGCCAGAATTAATGGAAGATTCAACTGTGGAAGCAATAAGGCTAAGGGCAAAGTGGGAGAATGATGACTACATATGCCGAGGGCATGTGTTTGTCGCTATACATTATTCACCTTGTAGTTTTTGACCTTGTTTTTGACTATTTGTTTGTTTATGCAGAGATGGACTTGTTTGCTTTTATCCATGTTGTGAATCCTACTAAGGTAAAGATTGTCAAGAGAGAGCGTGCTGACAGGGAAAGGAAACTTCTAGAATCCACCGTAAGGCGTGTGGTTCTGCTCCTACCGGTTGCTCCAGCCCGCACCGAAGGTGATTTAGAGGCTAGTGTGGACAAGTTGTTTGATGAGGGTGGTAGCACGAATCAGGGGGATTCCGCTGCCAGTGGTGGTCATAATGCTGAGACTGAACCAGTCACGGATGTTGAGGATATTACTGTTGAGAATGTGACTGCTGAAAGGCCCAAACGCCAATGCAAGAAAAGGCCAGCGGTTACGGGTGTTAGTGGTTCTTCCCATCCTCCCAAGAAACTAAGGGGGGACCATGAAACTTTTAGTGGGGTTGCTATTGGTAGTAAATCTCCATCCGTCATCAAAGACTTATTAGCACATAGCATTCTGAATGCTGAGGTTGGTGTCGAGGCTGTGGCAACCCTACCTTTAATTACCTCTTCAGTATCTGCCACACCGGAGCGTGAGGGTAGTGATCCCACTGATTCTGTTACCAGGCCCAATCTTCATACCATTGGTCTATCCGAAAGGTTTGTTGGGAATTAGAGGCTTCTACAACTTAATGTTGCTGGTTCAAGTTTATGCAGCTGCTGAAGATTAGAGAAAATAGTGTAAGTCATTAGTACTGTTAGTATTATAGTTAGTGCTGCCACAGTAACAAATGTTATAAGTACATTTTATTAGTTAATCAGGTAGTTCTATAGGTTAGTACCCAGTTTATATTAAAATATTAGTACGCTAATGATCAAATTGCATAGAAAATATAAGAATAGATATGCATTGATTAGTATACACGTTTTGTAAGCCCATTAGGGTTTCCTTGATGTATAAAAGGAACCCTACGGCATAGATCTAGATATAAGTATTTATAGTTATTCCAAAGCATGAATAGATAAGCAGCTTCAAGATATTTATTGAAACCTATCCATTCATAGTAATTGTATTTAAAATATTGAAGCTGAAAGTTTAGTAACTCTAGTTTACTGTTTTTATGATCTTACTTAATATTACAAACTAGATCTCCCATAGTTTGTGATATTCTCCAATCTTAGTTTCGTTTTCTAACTATAGTTCATTGGATCAAACCAACACAAGAAGCTTTAACAAGCAAAGTAAGAATCTGTTCAAGAAACGGACAACACAAGTGGTATCAGAGCATGTTGGGAAACTTTGAATAAGAAGAACTCTAACTCTACTCAAGATCTGGTGTTCAAAGAAGAGATGGAATCACAATCAAAAACTATCCAAACGATGTCTGCACTAAAACTTCTAGTACTCAAAACTGGGGAGTATGATCTATGAAGCATGATGATGGAAAACAATAACCTTACTTTTTTTTTTTCACTGATCATCCCTTTGGAAGGTAGTTTTTTTTTTTGTTTTATAGTAAAAGGTTGACCCAGTTTCAAACCAATTGCATCAGCTAGTGCTGGTGCTGAAGGTCCTATTCCTCCTAAAACTACTAAACAAAAGCCTAGCTTATGAAAAATGAACTAAAAGCAAAAACCAACGTCATTATGCTATCCTATAGAATCCTGATGAGCACCTATAAGTACTACTGTAGTTTTCAATCCTGCAAGGAGCAAAGTCCTTATGGGAAGCTATCAAGAATAGGTTTAGGTAGCAACAAGGATTCAAAAAAAGAAGATGCAGGAAGACCATTTCTCAAGCAGAATTATGAAAAAACTTTGCTGGCATCAAGTCAATAGAAGGGACTGATAAAACACTATGATAATTTCAAATCCATTAGTTGTTTTATTTACCGAACTTGAAATCCATGGTGAAGTTATCTCTCAGGAGGATGCAAATCTGAAGTTGTTAAGAAGTTTACCATCAGCTTGGAACAATATTGCTTTAAAATCATAGAAACAAATCTGATCATACACATTAATGCATGTAATGAATTTATAATAATCTGAAGGTGTATGAATCTGAGATCAAAGGCCAATCAAGTTCAAGCTCAAATTCTCAGAATGTGGCCTTTGTTTCCTCTAATAACTCCAACATCACTAATGAAACAATTAATACTGTTCATAGTGTTTCTGCTGCCAGTTTCAAGGATCAAGCTTCTACTGCATCATATGCTGATGATGTCATGTTTTCTTTCTTTTCTAATCAATCGGGAGTGCCCCACAGTTGGATAATGAAGATTTGGAACAGATTTATGCTGATGATATTGAAGAAATGGATCTCAAATGGCAAGTGGCAATGCTTACCATAAGAGTTAAGAGATTCATAAAGAAGACAGGAAGGAAGTTGGATTTAAATGACAAAGAGACTGTTGGCTTTGACAAGACAAAGGTTGAATGCTACAAAACTGCCATAAAGAGGGTCATTATGCTAGAGAGTGCTCAGGGGCAAACCAAGGAATTAAAGGAAAGAAAAAATGAGATGCTCCAAGAAGGAATGCCACTAGTATACACATCTACTACAAATAGCCTTGGTTGTTAAGATGGGATAGGTTGTTTTATGATTGGAATTCATGCTGATAGAAGGACTCACAAACTTTGCTCTAATGGCCTATACATCTCAAGGTTTATAAAGTTCTGACATTGAGGTACATACTTGCTCTAGAGATTGTTTAAAATCATTTGAAGCTCTTCAAAAATAGATGAACAAACACGTGAAGCTCTTAATTAAAAACTAATTAGAAATAATAGGTATCAAAAAAGGATTAGAATCATTAGAAGCTAGGATAGTTGTTCATGAAAAGAATGAAGCTGTTTATGAAGAAAATATTGCATTTCTAAAATATGATGTTCAAGTAAAAGATATTTCTATAAAAGAGCTTAAAAATCAGTTAGAAAATACTTTAAAAGAAAAAGATGATTTAAAACTTAAACTTGAAAATTTTGAAGAATCATTAAAGATTCAACTAAACTATTAATAGTCAAATATACGTGCAAAGATAAAAACTAGCCTTGGTTTAATAGATGGTCATAAAGAATAGAGTGAATTGAATAATAATCAATGAATGAAAGTGAATTAAATAATATTCATATGAATGAGAGTGAAGTGGTTCATAGTGTGTTTAATAGTAGAGACAGTGATGTGGATGATAATCCAATAAATGATAGATTCAAAACATGTGAAGGGTTTCATGCAGTTCCCCCTCCCTACACTGGGAACTACATGCCCCCAAGACCTGACTTGTCCTTTGCTGGGTTAGATGATTCTGTCTTTAAGTCTAAGGTAAGTGAAACTATAACTAGTAAGGATAGTTTAGAAAAACCTAAAACTGTTTGATCTAGTGCTCCTCTCATTAAGGAATAGGAATCAGATAGTGAAGATGAAAATGTGTTTAAGCCTAAAAAAGCAAAGAAAATGGTCAAACCGAGCTTTGAAAAGATTGAATTTATTAATGCTAGGAATTTAACTGTTGAAAAACCTAGGAAGTTCAGTCAGAGTCCTAGAGATAACAAAAGAAATTGGAATGGTTTAATGACTCAGAGACTAGGGGATGATTTTGAGTTTAAAAAGAAAGCTTGTTTTATATGTGGAAGTTTCAACCATTTAGTCAAAGACTGTGATTTTCATGACAATAAAATGGTAGAAAAACCAGTGTTGAATAAAAAGGGAAGAATTACTGGTCAAAGGGAAATTAGACCAGTATGGAACAATGCTCAGAGGGTGAACCACCAAAATGAATTGACCCACCCACATCCTAAAAGGAATTTTGTTCCAACAGAAGTTGCAACAAAGTCTGGACAAGTACCAGTTAATGTTGCTAAGCAAAGCTCTCATAGAGCAGCAATATCAATTAGTGCTGCCAGGCGTGTTAATACTGCTGCACCTAGACCAAATGTGAATGATGCATTACCAACAACATACTCTTATTTTAAAGCACATTCACAGTAACCAAGCCTTTTTAACCAAAAAACATCAGTAAAAAACCAATAGAATTTGATTATAAAAAAATGAATACTGCTAGGGTTAATATGTAACTAAAAACTAACTCTTTGACATTGGGCAAAAATAGTAGTTAGTAACCGTGAGGAAAAATAGGGATAATTGTTGTTTAAGTCCTCAAGCATGTCAGGATTATGTGAGACCAAAAGGAAATTTAATTGACCATATCTCTAAAGACTGTGGATCATACACTCCTAAAAGATTTGACTATGTTGATCCACAAGGCAAACTCAAGTCAATAATGGCTTGAGTCCCTAAGAGAAACTAATGTCTCTTATTTTTTTGAGTGAGTAGGGTAATACCATAATATGCTTTACAGGATTCAAGGAATTTTTTGAAAGTTGGATGCTCTAGACATATGAATTGGGAACAATTTTACTAACCGTCTCGAGACTACAAGAATTGATGGAGGATTTGTTGAATTTGGAGAAAGGTCCTAAGAAAGAGGTAAAATTATTGAAAAGGTAAAAATTAGGTACTGGAAATTAGAACTTTGACGAGTGTAATACTTTGTAAAGGAACTTAAGTTTAACCATTTTCTCGTCTCACAAATTTGTGACAGATAAAAAACAGTGTTCTTTACGACTGAGACTGTATATCTTGTTCTATCACCTGACTTTAAGCTAATTTGATGAAAGTCAAGTCTTGCTTAAAGGTTCCCAGACAGAAACAACATGTATATTTATGATCTAAAGAATGTTGATCCTTTAGGAGGGTTTGACTTTGTTTTTATTTGTAAAGTCTACAATAGATGATCTAATTATGGCCATAAGATGCTTGGTCATATAAACTTTAAAACTATGAACAAACTTGTGAGGGGAAAACCTTGTAAGAGGTTTGCCTTCAAAGCTTTTGAAAATACCATACATGTGTTACAATGTCACAGAAAGGAAAGCATACACAAATCCCCTGAAGACAAAGAACAGTGAGCACTATTGAAAACTTTACAATTATTACACATTGACTTATTTGCCCTAGTTTTTGTGAGAAGTATAAATAAAAAGACTTACTGCCTAGTTATCACTGATGATTTTAGTAGATTCAGTTGGGTTTTCTTTTTGGCCACTAAGGATGAGACTCCTGAGATCCTTAAGAACTTCATAACTGGCATAGAAAACCAAATAGATCATAGGGTTAAAACAATCAGATGTGACAATGGAACTAAATTCAAGAATAGGATTATGAATGAGTTCTGTGAAATGAAAGGGTATTATGAGGGGATTTAGTGTTGCTAGGACTCCTCAGCAAAATGGTGTTGCTGAAAGAAAAAACAAGACACTAATAGAGGCAGCTAAGACTATGCTAGCAGATTCTAAATTGCCAACTACCTTTTGGGCTGAAGCAATTAATACTGCTTGCAATGGTCCAAAAAAGGGTGTTAGTTATCAGCCTCGACAACAAGACAACTTATGAACTTTTTTAGGAAAAACTAGCTTAAGCTTCATGAGACCATTTGGGTGCCGATTATAATCCTAAAAAACCTAGACACCGAGTAAAGGTTTTGATGGAAACTCTGATGATGGATTCTTTGTAGGATACTCTATTAATAGTAAAGCATTTAGAGTATTTAACACTAGAACCAAAATTATAGAGGAGAACTTGCACATAAATTTTCTTGAAAACAAAACAAATGTTACAGGAACTAGACCTAATTGGATGTTTGATATTGATACACTAACCATGTCTATGAATTATCAACCAGTTTTTGCAGGGAATCAAACTAATGGTAATGCGTGGTACCCAAAGTCAAATATTGAATGCAGAGACAAGCTAGAAAGAAGATAGTTCCTGGTCTACAATATATACTGCTACCATTTTTGACTTCTGATTCTCAAGGTCCAAAGAGCTCAGAAGAAGAGGTTGTTGTTGATACTGAAAAGAAAAGTACTGAAGTTCCAAGAAAGAAGAATGGAGTTCAGGATCAAGCAAAAGAAGGTGACAAAAATGGTCAAGAGAAGGATGTTAGAGATCAAGAAGAGGTCCTTAGAAAACAATTTGAACAAGAATTTGAATGATTGTGTTGGGTCAAAGGGGAGGCCTACTAAACACTAACAACACAAACTAGACTGTAAAAATACTGTAAATCATCTAGTTAACGCTGTTAGTTTCTTCTTTACAACTAATGGATCCAGGAAGAGCAAGATTTCCAAAGGAATGATTGAAAAAGTGTTGTTTGGACAAGACAAGATGCAAATAACAACATGAGACCGGGGATAGTGGATGTTCACTCTTGTAGACTGCTGCTGGATCCTCATATTTACACTTGGTGATCATCCCTGTTAATGCTGGGAAGCTACTCTTCCCAATGTTATCTTCCTACTATATCCTCTCATGCCATAGTGGAGGATACTGCTTGTCTTCAGGATACTAAATCTTTAGTGGTACATATATGATAAAGTTTGAGGTGCATGGCTATTGTTAACAACTTCGAAACTCACCGTAGATGTCAGTCCTATTCCACAAAACCATGATCCACAAGGATCATGCCTTAAGAGCAAATCATATGGGACCCACTTTTCACAACCCCAAACTAGGAGAATGACCAAGACTTCTCAAGAACATGCTATGGTCAGTTACATCAAAAAGCAAAGGAGAACCAATCACAAGGATTATCAGAACTGTTTATTTACCTGTTTTCTCTCACAAATAGAACCCAAGAAAGTGATTCAAGCTTTGACAGATCCAAGCTAGATAGAGGCAATACAAGATGAGTTTCTACAGTTTAGATTAAAGAAGGTTTGGAGATTGGTTGATTTACCCAAAGGCAAGCATGCCATTGGAACAAAATGGGTCTATAGAAACAAGAAAGATAAGAGAGGGATAGTAATTAGAAACAAGGCAAGATTGGTTGCACAAGGTTACACCCAAGATGAAGGAATTAATTATGATGAGGTTTTTGCTCCTGTTGCTAGGATTGAAGCAATCAGGTTATTTTTGGCATATGCATCATTTATGGGGTTTATTGTGTACCAAATAGATGTAAAGAGTGCCTTTCTGTGTGGCACAATATAAGAGGAGGTGTATGTGTGCCAACCTCTTGGTTTTGAAGATCCACAGTTCCCTAACAAGGTTTACAAGGTAGAAAAAGACTTATATAGTCTCCATCTAGCTCCTAGAGCATGGTATGAGACTTTGTCTACCTACTTAATAGAAAATAGATTTAGAAGAGGGATCACAGATAAGACTTTGTTTATCAAGAAGAACAAAGGTGATATCCTGTTAGTGCAGGTGTATGTAGATGAAATCATCTTTGGGTCAACTAAGAAGTCTTTATGTACAAAGTTTGAGGGTTTGATGCACAAGAAGTTCCAAATGAGTTCTATGGATTAGCTTACTTTCTTTTTAGGGTTGCAGGTCATGCAGAGAGATGATGGAATCTTCATAAGCCAAGAAAAATATGTGGCTGATATATTAAAGAAATTTGATTTCTCCTCAGTGAAGACAACAAGCACTCTAATAGAGATTGACAAGGCATTGCTCAAGGATGAAGAAGCTGAGGATGTGGATGTTCACTTATACAGATCAATAATTAGATCTTTGATGTACTTAACAACTTCTAGGTCTGACATAATGTTTGCTGTTTGTGCTTATGCTAGGTTCCAAGTTACACCTAAAGTCTTACATATTTATGCTGTGAAGAGGATCTTTAGATACTTGAAAGGTCAACCCAAACTGGGCCTTTGGTATCATAGAGATTCACCATTTGACTTGGAAGCTTTTTCAGATAGTGATTATGCTGAAGCTAGTCTTGACAGGAAATCCACAACAGGAGGTTGTCAATTTCTTAGCAAAAGATTGATTTCATAGCAATGTAAGAAGCAAACGGTAGTTCCCAACTCAACAATTGAAGCAGAATATGTTGATGCTGCTAATTGCTATGGATAGGTGTTGTGGATTGGGACTGAACTCCCCCGTTGGTGTACCTATACTTTCTGGTAACCAAACGCACTTCATTTGAATCACTATGCGGGTGTTTGGCAAAGGCACCCGTTGGGGCAACTTCTTGTGATTATTGATTATCTCAAGGTCTCGGTGTCATGAGCTTAGGGCAATAATACTGTTTTCTATAATAATTGTACTCATTGCAATTATTACACTTATGGGTGTATAACAACGTAACCCACTATTGAACTTGTATTCAAACTATTTACCATAAACCTATGAATTTCACTCAACCATTGTGTTGATCTTTTTAGCATGTTTATCTCAGGTAATTGAGCATCACATGGCACGGAGTGGCACGGACTTGAAGATGGCTAAACTGTTATCATTCAAACTTTATGTTTCTAGATGTTGGGACCTCTCTCTTTTTGTAAAACTCTGATGAATAAATGAATGATAACTAAATTTTCCAAAAACGTCTCTTTATGAGTCGTTTTCTATGATTATGACTGTTGTACTATGAAGTAATACCCCAGATTAGCTTCCGCTGCTATATTTGTAAAAATGGGGGTGTTATAGCATTCATCGCCGATCATTTAAATTAATCATTAATGGCTACTCTACAATTCGTTGACCAACACAACATGGTTGGTTGCTTGGAAAGAACAGATGGGAATGCTGAGTTTCATCAGATAGTAGACTTTCTTACTACTAGTTCTATTCATTATGCCTTAACTGTAAGTCCTACTATCTATGCTTCTTACATTGAGCAGTTTTGGGCTACTGCTAAGTCCAAAACAGTCAATGATGTAAAGCAAATTCATGCCATAGTTGATGGAAAGAAAGTGGTAATATCAGAATCATCAGTGAGGAGTGATCTTCACTTTAATGATGAGGATGGTATTACTTGTCTATTAAATGATGAAATTTTTGTAAATCTTGCATTGATGGGGTATGAAAGAGTTTCTACTAAACTTACTTTTCAAAAAGCTTTCTTTTCCCCTCAATGGCAGTACCTTATACATACCATTTTACATTGCTTGAGTTCAAAAACAACTGCTTGGAATAAATTTTCAACAAATTTAGCATCATCAGTTATTTGTTTAGCTAAGGGTCAACAGTTTAACTTTTATAAATTAATTTTTGATGGTATGTTAAGGAACTTGGATCCTACTTCTAAGAAATTTTTAATGTATCCAAGGTTTTTACAACTGTTTTTGAATAATCAGATTGCTCTTGCAGAACCTTTTAATGATGTTTATGTTACACCTGTACACAGTAAAAAGGTTTTCACTAATATGAAAAGACAAAATAAAGATTTTTCAGGAAGAATTACTCCATTGTTTGCATCAATGTTGGCACCATCAGTAGTGGAGGGTGAAGGTTCATGACAACCCACTAAACCCCATCCAGCACCTTCTACTACTCAACCCATAATTGAAGAACAAATCCCTGTTACTGAATTATCATCACCTTAAAATACTCAATCACCTAGGCAAGCCTTACAAGAGGACACTTAGTTACCTCAGACTAGTGTGCCTATATCAAATGTAGCAGATGAGGCTGTCTTTAAGGAGTGAGATGACAGAGTGGTAAGGGTTACAACTACTGCTGCTAGCTTAGATGCATCACAGGCTAGTGGTAACATAACTAAGACCCAATCCATGACAATGTCTAATGATCCTCTTTCTCAGGAAATTGGTTCAGGTGACAGAACCAGGTGCCAAGAAGCTATGGGGGGTGTCAGTGCTTAGACTAGGTCTGAGAGGGCATCAAAACATTCCTATGATTCACCTCTCCCAGGAGTTAACACACCTGGAAGTGATGAGGAAAGGATTAAACATCAGAAATTGACAGATTATATACCACCAACACCCCATGATTTACCTCTCTCAAGAGGTTACACACCTGTAAGTGATGAGGGTAGACCTAACATAAATGAATTGATGGCTATTTGTACAAACTTGTCAAACATGGTTCTTGCCTTGGAAACATCAAAGACTTCTCAAGATTTGGTGATCAACAAGTTAAAAAAGAAAGTCAAAAGATTAGAAAAGAAGCAAAGGGCAAGAACTCCAGGGATGAAACTTTTCAAGATTGGTACCTCCAGGAGAAAGAGTTTGGATAAGGAGAATGTATCCAAACAGGGGAGGAATTTAAAGACAAGGTCAATGTTTAAAGAAGGTGATTTTGATGATGACTTTTATGATACTGATGATATGGTGAATGAAGAAATAGAGAATGTTGAAGGAGATACAGTTAATGCTGGTGGTGCTATTAATACTACTTCTACTGGAGTTAGTGTTGCTAGTGCATCAGTTACTACTGCTGGTGTATCTATTAGTACTGCTAAACCAAGAACACCTCCAACAACTACTACAACTGCATTTGAAGATGAGGATCTTACCATTGCTTAAACACTTGTAAAGATGAGAAGTGAGAAGGCTAAAGTAAAAGGAGTTGCTTTCAGAGATGTGGAAGAATCTGCTAGACTAACAAGAAGTCTTCCAACTATTAATCCAAAAGATAAAGGCAAAGGCATTATGCAAGAGCCTGAAAAGCCTCCAAAGAACCCAAGAAAGACTCAATTCAGATGGATGAAGAGCTGGCTATGAGGTTACATGAAGAAGAAAAGGCTGAACTAGAAATAATGCAAAGAGAAAGAGCTACAAAAGAAGAAGCATCTAATGCTGCTCTGACTATAGAATTTGATGATGTTCAAGCAAGAATAGATGCAGATGCTCTGTTAGCTGCAAGACTTCAAGAAGAAGAAAGAGAGCAGTTTTCTATTGATGAGCAAGCTAGAATTTTAGTTGAGACGATTGCAGAAAGGAAAAGGTTCTTTGCTACACAAAGGGGTGAACAAATTAGAAACAAACCACCTACCAAAACTCAATTAAGAAACAAGATGATTACCTTCCTGAAAAACATGAGTAGGTTCACTTAAAATCAACTGAAGAATAAGAGTTTGGAAGAAATTTAGAAGTTGTATAAAAAGGAGCAAAAGTGGATTAATGACTTTGTTCCTATGTATTATGAGATGGTTAAAGACAGTAGAAAGAAGGATGATGACAGTCAAAAGCAAGCAGAAAGTAGTAAGAAGAGACCAGAAGCAGAACATGATGAAGAGAGTGTCAAGAAACAGAAACTAGAGGATGATGCTGAGAAAGAGGAGTTTAGAGCTTGTTTGGATATAGTTCCAAGGGATGATATTGTAATTAATGTTGAATCTTTAGCTACTAAATATCCAATAGTTGACTGGAAGACACACATTCTAACAAAAACATGATGTATTATCAAATCATCAAAGCTGATGGAAGTTCTAAGAATTATAAGATATTTAGTGAAATGCTTGATGATTTTGACAGACAAGATGTAGTAGATCTATACAGTTTGGCAAAGGAAACATATGAGATATTAAGCCCAGAAGGATACGACAGATTACCTTGGGGAGATCTCATTACCTTGTTCGAATCAAGTTAGGAAGATGAAATATGGAAGGCTCAACAGGACTACAAATTGATAAGCTAGAGGTTATTTGATTCATGTGGAGTTTATGTATTGTTAATGGATACTGGAATTGCTATTCACATGATGGTTGAAAAGAAATATCCTCTTACACAAGAAATGCTTTCAAGGATGTTAAATAGAAGACTAGAAGTTGATTATGAAAGTACTATGGCATTTGAGCTTATCAGATTCATCAAGGCACAGTTAGATAAGTGAAGAAGTGTTTGGATACATCCTCCTAGTGATCAAGATGAAGATAATGAAGAAACTTGATGATTATCAAGATGAATATCAAGTTTAGGGGAGGATTGTTGGGAATTAAAGGCTTCTACAACTTAATGATGCTGGTTCAAGTTTGTACTGCTACTAAAGATTAGAGAAAACAGTCTAAGTCATTAGTACTGCTAATGTAATAGTTAGTACTATCAGTACAAAGTGTTAGTACTGTCAGTTTATTCGTACTATTAGTTATGTAGTTAGTACTGTTAGTATAAATAGTTAGTGCTGCTAATGTGATATGCATGAGATATATCAGGAATAGATATGCATTGATTAGTAGACGCGTTTTGTAAGCCTATTGGGGTTTCTTGGTGTATAAAAGGAACCCTACGGCATAGATCTACATATAAGTTTTAATAGTTTTCATAGCAGAAATAGTTAGCAGCTTCAAGGTTATTTTGTAACTCTATCACTATTTAGGGTGATTATTTTATATTGAGGGTGAAAGTTTAGTAAAATATTGTTTACTGTTTTATTGTTCTTCTTAGTATTGCAAACTAGTTTCCGCATAGTTTGTGATATTCTCAATCTTAGTTTCTACCATAGTTGTCTTGGATCTATCCAACACAACTAAGCTTTAACAAGCTAAGTAAGATCTGTTCAAAAGGGATCAACATGGTCAAGCCTTCCTAACCTAATCCTTGAGAGAACGATAACAACCCCTCGAGTCTTACCTATACTACTACAACGATTAGGTGCTCTACCTAAGGAGTTGTAAAACTTCGTATAGAAGTCCTACGACGACCGCATCAAGTTTTTGACGCCGCTGCCTGGGGAATAATTAGGTTTTGATCATATTTTAGCTTAGTTATACTCGCTTGAATCCTTTCAAGTGAGAATTTAATTCCGCATATTAGCTTTCTTGTAGTCTATCTTTTCTTTATGCTATCTGTTTTGTAACCCATTCTCGTCAACCACCATGGGAGACGAGAATCATATCCGTACTTTAGGAGACTAATCTAAACCTAGCAATGAGGGCTATAAGAATACCATTGAGCTCCCCGTAGGGAACAACATGGTACCTCTTCGATTTGACACCATCTGGTTGGTACAAAACGGATGCTCGTTCTACGGACTTTAGTCTGAGGATCCAAATCAACACCTTAAGGATTTTCTTAAACTTGTGGACTCACTTAACCTTGACGGTGATAATAAGGAAAGAACGCACCTACGTTTATTTCAATTTTCCCTTCGCGATCAAGCTAGCAATTGGCTTGAACGCCTTCCAGCAGGATCCATCACCATATGGGAGGATTTTACTATCGATTCCTTGCTCAATTCTTTCCATCGGGAAGGACCGCAAAACTTCGAAATGATATCCTGATGTTCCAACAACATCATGGAGAATCTTTATCTGAAGCATGGACTCATTTCAAGGACTTACACCAAAAAGTCTCTTATCATGGTATAGACCTTTGGCTTCAAGTCTAAATTTTTTATGACAATGTCAATCCCGTCACAAGACGAACCATTGACCAATCGGCATGTGGTAAGCTTCGTGACCTCAACGCTGAAGAATCCTAAGCATTATTAGAGGACCTCGCCCTCTATGACAACGAAAGTTGGAACGACCCAAGGGATTTTGCTAAGCTGGTCAAGGCAATCACTTTGCCTCAAGATGTCCCGAGTACATATAACCGCCATCTAATCAAGCTCAAAAATCAAGTTCAATGTTTGATGGAAGCTCATCTTGCTCTGACACGACCTACTCAAGTAAATAAAGTCACTACCTCATATGAGATCTGTAGTGGTCCTCACGATACTCAGTATTGCATGGAAGATCCCGAACAAGCCTTTGTTGAATACGCATCCTCGCGTATCGATGAAGCGGGAGGTAAGTGGTATACCTTCAAGCCCGAGCAAAATAATCTTGGTGACACCTACAATCCATCATGGAAAAGTCACCCAAACCTTAGGTGGAGACAACCCTAAAATTCCTAAAATAATTTTTCAAACCCACCTAATCGGTTTCAACCTAACGGTTTGATCCCGAACCATTCCTTCAACAACCGTCCTCAAAATTTTAACCATCAATCAAATATAGAAGGACTGGTTTCCAAGTTCATGGCATCTCAAGATACTAGACTGTCTAAGTTTGAAGCCGATTTCAAAAAATAGCAAAGTGAGATGACCAACAAAATTAACACTGTGTTGAAGGCCATCTTCGATCGAATAGCGGGAGCATTACTTAGCGATATGGTTAAGAACCCAAAACTGGGGACTTATCTATTTTCGTCTACTCGTTCTTACCCAACAATGGACCCGCAATGCTCAATACAAATTCATAATTTGATCAACACCATCATAATCCATCTCAAGTAACAAAGCAATTCCCGTGACGACAAAACCGAAGAGAATGAGGAAGAAGAGAGAGACAGTCCGAAAAACCATCCTGACTCTCCTACACTACCGGATCCATCAATTTCATTCATCACCAAAAAAGTCCTCAAATTTAATTCACTCTTCGAATCGCTCAGATTGGTTCCCCCATCGCCCAACGCTGAACTCGCTTGCACCAAAGAGGAAGATGGCAATGTGATTTTTATCGAGATAATCCCAAAGGATGACAATTCCCACAAGGAGGAACCCGAACCAGGAGTACAAGAAGTGGATTATTTCGACATATTCCTGACTAGGAGTGAACTCGCGTATCACAAATACCTCATGTGTGGCCCAATCCCTTTAATATTTTTATGGAACCTCATCGTTATAGAAGGAAGCATATCAAACCTCAAGATACCATGCAACATTGGGCATGTGCATGTGCAAAAAGCCTATATTGACCTTAACTCCACCTTAATATCATGACCCAAATGATGTATAATTGGATCATGAGGAGAAAACTCAACCCTAGGGAAGATGCAAATGGAGGAGTTAGTAATTTCACAAGAAGGGTTAAAGGAATGCACGTCTTCATAGGAAACTTCACATATATCATAGACTTTATAATTGTCGAGGATATTACTTCAATCATAGACCCTAGTTTATCGCATGTAGTACTAGGGAGACCTTTTGTAGAAATATCCAACATGACTCACGACCCACCCAAAGGTGTTGTTAGATTCATTAAAGGGACCGATGAAGTTGCCTATAAGATGCCCCATAAGATAGAACAATACGATTCACTATCAAACTTAGAAAAAGATACCAAATCAGTCTATCTTAGGAACGAATAAGATAAGAGAAAAGGAGTAGAGTATGTAATGAGCAAGATACTAGGATTTTATAAAGAATGCCTAGAGATTGGACCCGAATACTTAAGAGGAATGGATGATGATGGAGAAGTCATGTAAGGACGTATGACTTCGAGTCTAGCTACAAGACTTGTTAATAAAGAAAAACGCTTCTTGGGAGGCAACCCAATTTACTTTTCCTGCATATTAGGGGTGTCATGTGTGTTTTAATTCTTTATAGTTTGTTTTATTATGTTTGAACTATCTTGTAATCATGCTTTGCTTGTCTTTAACCTCGTCTTAATTTCAATCAAAGGTATTTTGCAAATAATAAGTGTGGGGGAATTTATCCGGATTTTGAGTCAAAGTTCAAGCATGTTAATTAAATTGTTTAGATTAATTCGCGTCAATTTCGAGTCATATGATTGAAATGTTAAATCTTAGGTTTTATGCAGCTTTTTGTACAGGAATTAACTTATGGAATCAAGTGTAGGAAAATTTTCATCAAAAACAAAATTTTCGTTTTCACAGAACGTGGAGACGGCGTCACGATTTACATGCGATGTCGTCACCACGACACCTGTGACGGGGTCAGGTAAACCCTGACGGCGTCAAACGTCCAGGTCCAGAAAACTCAAAGTTTTTAATTATTTTTGAAAATAAAACTTGCATAACATTTAAAATATGTATTCTTCTGTTATAAACCTGCAAAAACCTAACGAGTTTAATAATTCTCTCATCCTATCTTTACTGCTTTATCGAGTCAAACCCTAAATTCTTATTGTATATTTGTCTATCACACGTTTTATGCTTGGTGTAGTTGTCTTTGTCTTTGATTACAGGTTATATTTGATGAGAAGAAACTTGGAAGTTCTTAGGAAGTTTCAATCGATGATTCTTGGAGGACAATTTAACCAGTTATCGCATGTTTCTTCTCTATTATTGAGCAAACCAGGGGAGTACTAGTTTCTTTTCCTTGTTTTCTTTTCCCTTTATTCGTTTTCACGGATACTTCTATAAAACATTGGGGACAATGTTTAACTTAAGTGTAGGGGGAAATAAGCCTTAGAAACTATTCTTTCATTTGCCATTTGCTTTGTCCTTAAAATGATGGGTAATATATCAAAATATAGCATAAAAGGTGATTTTTACCCAAATTAAAATTTTTTTTACGACACATACCGACGAAAACCAAGTATTAATAGTGTCTCATGGATAGGAATTTATATAACTAGCACAAAAACCCTCAAAAATTCCACCCCCACAATGTGAGGTTCGCCCTTAGATATTATACCTTTAGCTTGTTCGAGTTAAGGAGTGAGCAATCATGTGTGTCTATTCTGTCATTACGGATGTGTATGCGTGGTTTTGTCGCCTTTTCTGGAATACTAGTATCGGTTACTTTAAGATTATAAGAGTGTACCTGTAGCATACAAAATTCTAGAACTTGTTATTGTGATACATCCCGAGACCAATGCAATATAAGTATTAGTATTGCTTGATAAGAGAGCATAAGTTAAACCGATTTTTTAACCCGATATTGAATATGATTGTTTCTCATCGCTCATATAACTATCACACCCATAAGCCATGCACTCATTATTGAGTGCAGGAAAACCTTAGTACAAACCCCTTCGAGTCATCTTTTCAGGTTTCTGCTGTAATTTTCTGGTGGATTTCATATTAATAATGAAGAGCATTGTTAACCCATAAACCAATTGTTACATACCCAATAGCCTTACGTACCCTATATGTACTACATTTTAGTACATTATTTTGTTATTACCCAAGTTAATTAATTTGAGTACACCACTGTTTCAACGTCCTTATCCTTATAATACAGTACTTAGGACAATTGTGATTTTATTGTAGTATTTATTCGCGAAGAATGGGGAAAAAAGTTAAAGTCAATACCGGCCCCTTTCATAAATGTTTTGTCAAAAGATCTCCATGTTAGTTTTGAATCCACCTCAATACGGGTCAAAAGTTAGATTGTAAATATCGAGCATGAAAAAGCTCAAGTGTAGGGATACGTGTATATAGAACCCATGTTATGTATTAGTGATTTAAAAAAAAAAAAGAGAAGAAAAGAAAAAGAAAGAGATTGGTGTAGAGTTGTGTAGAGTTTGTATATCTTCGTCCGAGTCTTGGCTTAGCAACCAAACCAACGTGTATTCATAAAAATAATTAGCTAACCCTTCCACTCCAAATTCACCCAAAGCCACCCAAATGTATCCCATCCGTTTCTGTTTCCTTTATATGTTATCTTACACCTACACCCACAACCTTTTAAAAGACCTCTTAGATAGTAATGAATAATGCTTGCACCTAGCGGTGGAGGTTTGATCCTTTACCAAGCCTATGGTAATTTATATGCTATGATAGGTAATGAGTGTTGATTTTCCATTTCCCCCATACGTTATAATTTATTATACAACCAAGTGAAAGAGAGAATCCCCAAACACTTATGTGAGGTGCTAGTATATACTTTTTGTGCTTTTAATTACGAGGTCTAGAAGATTGTGTTGTAAAATATGTTTAAAGAGTAGGTAAAATGACCCTCATATTGTTATTGTCTAGGTAAAAAAAGCCTATTTGCTTAAGGACAAGCAAATCCCAAGTGTAGGGGTATTTGATGAGGTTTCATTTTATACACTTTTTCAGGGTCGTTTAACCCCCTAAATCATGCATTTATGCCCAAAATAGGTACTTAATCATTCATTTTCAGATATTTCACATTTGGAAGGCATTTGGAAGAATTACACGTGACTTGGGCTCATTTGGAGAAGAAACAGACAAGACTACGGACCTACACCAACATCTCTTAAGATAATGTTCTCAGAAGCTGGAGACGGCGTCACATATTCAACGTGACGCCGTGACAACGAAGACCAAGACAGCGTCACAAGATCTCACGACGGCGTCAGAGCACATGACCCAGCCCATTATCTAGAATATTCTCTTTCATGATGGCGTCACGACTAAAACGCGATGCCGTCACAATGATTTTCCTATATATACAAACCCGAATTTAGGGTTTTGAGTGTGTAACTTTAGAATAAAAAGAGGGTACGAACTCTAGTTTGTTTAGCAGCTGTTAGGGATAAATTTAGGGCCTAAAAACCCTATTGTACTTCCTCCAACTTATGTTTTAATCAAGTAAGGTTTATTTAATCATTCAATATGTCTATGTGTTGTTTGATTTATCTATGTTCTTGCTTTATCTTTAACATGTTTGGCTAAACCTCCTATTGTGTTTATTTATGATTGTATGAAACCTAGATATAGATCTTAGTGGTGTTGCTTCTTGTGATGGATGTGCATGTTAGGTCTTAGAAAACCAGCTTTTGTCTGTATCGTTGTTGATATGTCTGGGAAACATGATTGTGTAAAAAGGATACCATCAGGTAACAGTCTTCGTACTACCTTGCCCCCTAATATGGTTGATACACTTTTAATATAATTCACATGCACTTAGTATACCCTTAAGGGCCTTGTAATAGTCTTCATACTACCTTACTTGTGCGTTGCTCTAACAGAATACTAAGTAGACGGCGGGTTCATGTAATTCGTTCATGACTTAGGAAATAGTTACACAGATCATCACAAGTGTGACAAAGCAACAAGACTAAGAGAAGCAATCTAGGGAGTAATACATGATTAAATAAACACAGTCTTTTATCATATTGTTATCATCAGTAGTTTAGATTATTATTTAGTTTATTAGCTAAAACCAAACCCCCTCTCAAATATATGATTTACCTGCTTTCCATAAAACATAAAAATACAAAAATAATCTTCTCTCAACCCTTAGAATTCTGTTAGACCGTGGTCAAGCCTTCCCAACCTATTCCCCGAGTGAATGATAACAACCCCCTGAGTCTTGCCTATACTACTACTATAACAATTAGGTGCTCTGCCTAGGGAGTTGTAAAACTTCGTATAGTCGTCCTACGACGATCGCATCAAGTGATCATCTATAATCATTAAAGTATAGAAGTTACCTCTGTAACTTTAAATTAAAGATGGTCTAAACAAATCTAAGTGTAACAACTCTAAACCCTACTAGTTGACACTTCATTCCTAGTCTTATTGTTTGCATTACCTTGACTTCCTAGACCACATGCATCATAAAAATGTCTTTCAAAGCTCAACTTAGGTAGGTTCATTACTAGCTCGTTGGAAGCTAAGTTTTGAACTAACCTCATATTGGCGTGACCTAACCTCCTATGCCAAAGTGTTAAGTTATCCACCACGGATGCAAGACAATTTTGTTTTTTGGAGTTATCTCCCAATTTGCACGTATAAAGACCATTTCTCTTATGTCTTTTAGCTAGCGTTTTACCATTTTTACTAATAGTACAATCTAATTTAGTAAAGCTAACTACGCAATCATCATCACATAATTGACCTACGCTAATCAAGTTAAAAGCTAGACCACTAACATGCTCAACATTAGAAATTGTAATAGAGTCATGAGTAATATTTACCTCAACCGATAACCTTGCCCTTTAGGTTGCTCCCAAATACGACATGTCAACCATCATACACCTTGTATGAAGTAAACAATCTTCTATTTTCGGTCATGTGCTTAGTGCAACTACTATCCATAATCTAATCGTCTGATCGTAGATCGCATTTAAGACATACCTTCAAGCAAATATGAATTCAAGGTCGTGGTACCCATTGTTTTATAGGTCCGTTATGGTTAGAAAATATGGTGCCCAAGTTAACCATTCTTAGGTCTTGTAGTAAAGCAAATAGTTTATGTAGGTCGTACCTTGAGAATGCAGACCAAGGATGTTTTTTAAAATCATAGGAGTTTTGAAAGTTTGGTCCAACGCTCCAATGTATTTTTAGCTTTTAATTTGGGTAAGAGTTTTCTCTCCTTTGGAAGATGATAGGTTGATAATATGAAGACCTTTGTTTTTTTTTTAATTTCTTCTTTTCGAGGAATGGTTGTTTTAAAAAGAAGGTCTTCGATGATATGAGTTTGAAGGTCTCATATTTGGTGTGGGTAGGAGAGTCTAGGGTCAACTCGAGTTCAAGTGTATCCAAGTCCATTGTGTGAGCCCGAGTGACATTTTGTTTCCACTCTTACAATGGGTGCTTGGGACCCTCAAATGTTTGCAAAGTGAGTTTGAGGAGATATGGGTTTAACAAATCTCTTTTAAGAATTTCTGATTTGACTCTCTTTTACAAACACTATTGGTTTGTATTGAATTACGGAAGTGGTTTTATCATCTTTAGAAAATCCAAGACCTTCCTTATCGTGGGACAATTTTTGATGACTTAGCATGTCGTCCAAAGCAATGCTGCTTTCTATGAAATTTTGAAAAATTAAATGCTTCATCTTGAAGTTTAGAAACATTGCATTTTAAAGAGTCAACCTCTTTGGTGAGTACATCACATGATTTGCAAGGTTCAACCACCTTTTTATCATTTGTAAGCTTCTTTACTTCAATTTCAAGATCACTGATTTCGCTTGAAAGTTTTGAATTCTCTTTTTTAAGAGATTGTTTTTCATTTAAAAGTTTTTCAAATGTTTTAGCAAAAACTTTGTTAAATTTTAGGAGTTCCTCATTCTCTTTTTGTAAATCAATAATATTTAAATCATTATTTGAAAGAGTCAATCTTCATGAGACAAGTTGCGTCGTTTTGGTGTTCGTCACCGTCTTCACTATCACTACATGCTCTTCCAATAAAAGCCTTGTTCTCTTTCGGCTTTCTACACTCACTAGCAAAGTGACCTTCTATCTCGCAATTGTAACAAGCCCCTTTTGGCTTCGAGCTTTCACCACCTTTGTTGCCAAAGCTATTTATACGGCCTCTTCCAAACCTATTGGCATCATTACTGAATCGATTGCCGTGCCCGAATCGATTACCCTTGCGGAAGAACTTACGAAAGTTCCTAGCTAACAAATTAAGTGCCTCGGCTTCTTCTTCATCTATGTCTTCATCACTTTTGACTTGAATATCACTATCATCACTAGTTTGATCCCTAGTGACTTTAGCTTTAAGAGCTAGAGATTTGAGCTTATATTTTCTAGTGGTCTTGGAGACTACGCCATTATTTTCCAATATCATTTCATAGACTTTAAGGTTTTCTACTAGCTCGTCAAGAGGAAGAGTAGCCAAGTCTTTGGCTTCTTCAATGGCCGTCACCTTGGCTCTCTATTTTAATGGAAGAGCGCGAAGAAACTTTCTTACATGATTCTTGTCGGAGTAGTCTGTATCTAAAGATTTTAGACTAGTCACAATAGCGTTGAATCGCGTAAAGCTGCTATCAATAATTTATTCATTGGAGATTGAGAACTTCTCATATTCTTGAGTGAGAAGATCAATCTTTCAACTCTTGAATTATGAATTGCCTTGGTGAGTGATGATGAGTGTATACTAAACCTCCTTGGTGGTTTTACACATGAAGACTCTTTCATACTCTTTACGTGGTAAGGCATTGTAAAAAGTCATATTGGCTTCATTTTTCTTGCCAAGTTTCTTCTTTTGGTTATCTTCAAGAAGTTCATACGGCTTTTCCTTCATAAGCTTGGTTTCAGAGTCTTCAACTTCATAGTAAGAATCACCGTTTTAGATGACTTGCCATAAGTCAATATCTTTGGACTTTACATAAGTCTTAAAGAGGGCTTTCCAAAAGGAAAACCCATTTGATTCAAGCAAAGGTGGTCTTTAAAGAATACTAGTAATCTTTAATGATATTATGCAAGAACTAGAGAGAGGAGTGGGTTGGAAGGATTCTAGAGAGAGAAAGTAATATAGAATATATATATGGAAATGTATGAAAATAAAAACAACCAACCACCTTCTCCAAGGCATGGAGAGGGTATATATGTTATTACAAGGCCGGCCATGGGCCTTAACGGGCTTTCCATGTGCCTTGGGCCAGACTAGCTTACTAGACTAATCATATGTTAAACTACGGGCTAAGACTATTACAACTTGGAAGTGACCGATACTTTTCTTGTTTCTAACAATCTCCCCCTAAGGGAGGTCACTCCATTTTACAAAATTTTAAACCTAGCATACTATGCTACATCTTTAGTCTTTAGCTCGTAAA
>BQNB010079729.1:0-30154 GCA_026074375.1 Tanacetum coccineum | reverse complement strand
TAGCCAACAAGACAATACATAAGAACAAGTGGCAAAATAGGTCAATGAAATAGCAACGACATGTAAGAGATACATTTCTTGTACACCTACTTTTCACGCGCTGTTGTTTCGCCCACACTCTTTTCAATAAATCGTCGAGTATCTCATCACCTATAGCATCATCAAGCTGGCAGTTATTCTCATACTTCTCTAAAACATAATCGATCATGTCATCATTTATTATCAACTTAGACAAGTCCATAGATTTCCAAGAATCTGCCGTTGATATCAACTTTGATCTAGGGTTTGTTGTGTTTTGAGAGTGAAGCGTCAGGTTTGGCAGCAAGAATAAAATGGAGTGTGTGTGGAAAGGGTTTTAAAATATGTGTCCCGGGGAAATTTGGGTCAACTAACTTTTGAATGGGAAAAGGCGTTAATACCCTCGCGTGTTGAGCACGTGAGGGGTGTCATCTAACGGGAGTATGACGCAGGAACGATACATGCAAGATTTGTAAACCATAAGGACGGGTGATGTATTTGCATTGAAATAAGGACGAAAGGTGAGAGTGTGTTTAAACCAGAAGAAAGAATTGATTGACGAATCTCCGGACAAAACATGCAATTTACTCTAAATAAAGGTAATAATTTATCATATTTCTGTTTCACCTTAGAATACTTGTAATTATCATAAGATTCGCAATTAATTGGCCTATTAAATGCGAAATCTTGTTAACTTAAAATTTATTTTCATTGCACATCCTAAAAAAATTGTTTGTGAACAAGGAAGGTGGGACGGATGAATTATTAAGCTTTTGTAGATGATTTTTGTCGACATATAATTTATGGCTTTTCTCGCTACTTGATGTTATACAACGAACAGTAAAACTAAATGGTTACACCATTTAATACTTATGGAGTTAACTACATGGTTTATGTTAAAATACGGACCAGTTTATTGATTGTGGCCATGGTTATCACATTGCATTGCTTTGACATAATAATATCAAATAATGCTGATTGTACAGACCGTTAACCATCATATAACCCTTTTATAATAAGAAAACGTCATGCTTAGTCACCCACCAGATTTGCTAAAAACAAAACAAAAAGTTGTTTTAAGTGATTGAATAGTTCGAGTTGTTTAGTTAACAAAACAACACTTGTTTTGTTAACTTCATATACTGATAGATTAAAAATGGTTACATACCAGATCCACTTTTTTTTGTTGATCAATTCAAAAGACTGTACAGACCATCGACGCGTAAATGGCCAGTCATCTTTCTGAGCCTTATAGAAAGCACATTATGGTTCATAATGCCTAAGTATATCCATTGTCGCAAAAAGAACCTACGGAGTATATTAGAGTGACCTAACATCCATCGAAGTCACATATGAAAAGTGTCATTTAATCGGACTCTGAAGTCCAACCTACAAATAACGGAGTGGTTTCTCGAAGATTTATCAAGGAAACAGAACAGCTTAAATCAGATGAAAATCACCCCTTACAAGATTTTTTCAGACGTGACTGAAATAGTAAAAGTCGTCGAAGAAACATCAGTCGTGATTGTGGTGACAAATACTCCGTGTGATTATAATCAAAATCACATGTGATATTTTCAGACGTGACTGAAAAAAAAATTAAAAAACTAAGTTCCGTCGAAAAAACCACATGATGATTTTTTCAGAGTGATTGAAAAAAATTCCACGCACTCTCTAAAAAGTTCGTCGAAAGTACCCCTATAGAAGTGCACCTCATATGAAAGATGTATTTTTAATTTGTTTAAAGTTCCAATAAGTTAAAAAGGGAAAATGTTAGCTAAAAAGATTTATACCGTTCCCTCGATTAGCAACTAGCAAGGGGTATAAATAATAAGCATATGCTCGTAATAATTCTAACAAGGTTTTTAGCCCGCGCTTCGCTGCGGAGCGCGGGCCAAACTTCCAACTTTATAAGTTCTTTAGTAAATTCGAGCTCCTGAAATGCACTCTTCTTCAGCCAACAGCTTCTCCAAATTCTCAACGTCTTCATCTCTCTTAATGTTAATTAGAAATTCTGTTGATACAACCTGCAATACAAATTACCTTCACCTATAGGATTCGCTTGCAAAGTCTTGTGATGGTGCAGCAAAAAAAAATGAAGAAACGAACCTGCAAAAGATAAGAAACGTCTTATGTTTATGTAAAAAATTACTACATTAAATAGTTCTTGTTGATCTTACTATGACATAAATTGATTTATAAATGTTTTATAAAAAGAATATGCCACTGAAACATAAAATAGTTTTTAACATAATACTAAAGGATGTTTCAATTTTTATAAATGTCCTATAATGTAGAGTATGCCTTTAGATATGTAAAAGTATAAGCAACTTATGTATTATAAGTTTATTGTAGTAGGGATGTTTGGCATATGACATGTTACATAATTTATTCGGCTTATTTAAACTGTTTCAATTTAACACAGGGGTTGGTGTTTTTTAGCAAGAATATAATACGTATTTAGTACATATAGCTCACCACTTCACGAATTTCTTGCTCAAATAGCTTGCGTCTAGCAGCAACACTGAAGTCTTGTACCACTTCATGAAGCCCATATTTTCTCAGAAGTTTCTTCATAAAGTGGTACTTCACGGGCATTACTTGATTGAAGCCATGCAACGTATTCCCCTAGTAATTTCTGCCCAGAAAACATTTTTAACAAAAGAGGTAATCAACAAACTTGGATAGAATGCAATGCCTAAGATAATATGCAGAAGCATGGATAATACAGGTATATAATGAGCTTTAATTTAACTTCAATATCTAATTTTTACCTGTAATTACAAAACTAGAGAGTGGGTGAAAAGACCAAATCTTTGACATCTAGTTAGAAAAAACAACTCTAGAGAAAATTTAGAGAAACAGTAACAAGTTAGAAAAAACATCTCTACCACAAGTTAAAGCTCTACAACATGTTTCTTTAGAGATGCAGGAGCGTGACTCTTTTGGTCAATAAGATCCAAAATGTAAGAATAAAAAATCTACCATTTATTATAACATGTTTCGGAGATCCCTAATCTATTCTAATTCACCTTTGTCCCTTCTGATAAACAAAGTCTTGTCTATCTTTCCTCTTTGAAACCCCATTGTCCAACAAATAAGTTGACAAGGTTTCATACTAAGCTCTGGGAGCTTGACGAAGTCCATAAAATGCCTTTTCTACTTTGTATACTCTATCAGGGAAGTCTAGATCTTCAAATCCTGATGGTTGACAAACATAGACTTCCTCTTCAATCTTACCATAAAGAAAAGCACTCTTGACATCCATCTGGTACACCATAAAGTAAACAGTTTCTCTTGCTTCGTTCCACATTCAACAATTTCGCATAGCAACGTCTTGCCATTTCCTAAAAATTTTTCGCAATATAACACCACGGGCCATATCACTAAATCACGAACTACAAAAAAAAAAATAATCCCAATTCTGCAACATTTGAAACTTAAAACTAACAAATATGAAATAAACATACTTAATTCAATTGGGGTGTTTTTTATAGCTTTCTACGAACAATTGAAGCTGAAATAACCAAATAAGGTATTGAACTGTTTAACTTAGTAGAAACAAACCTTCTTGATCGTAATTTCCATATTCCCAGCTTCCTTCTTCATTCTAATCGTTATAAATTTGTCCGTTCATTTAAAACAATTGACATACTTAGTTGTACTTGTTTTGTAAACTCTGAATTTCAAAGAAGAGATTGTAACGCACTATTTTTAAGTGTGAAGCAAGGCTCAGACTAAGAAATACACCGATTTTTTTAGATAACACATAAAACGCTGCAACCACACTTATGACGTAGCTGCCGTCGCAGTTTAGGTAACGACGAAACAAAGCGCGATTAGAAAATTGTATGTCATGCATCGCTAAAATAGATACAACAAACCTACGTTTTCACGCCAACTAGCTTTCGCACACAACCCCATAGCAGATTACGTTCGAATATCGACACATACAGATTTAGTCAATGCAGATCATGAAAGCCTAAGCAAGGCAAAAAATAGCAGTCAACAAATAACAAAACATCAATTATCAAAGGCTATTAGATTATCGGTAGGTAAAACAAACCGAAAAAAATCACACACCTTTTCTGTGTCTAAAACAGAGCTCAACACACGCCTCTGCCATTCTTTCTTGCTCTCGTCGCACGCCATGGATAGCGACAACGTAAGAGATTTTAATTATAAATTATAAATTTATATAAAAGGCAGCAACGGGTAAAAAACATTTAATGCAAACCGACCCGAACCCGGCATTTAATGCAACCCGGATTTTCCACCCCGCCCCGACCCTGGGTTTTTATACAGGATACGTGTCCACTACAAAGCACAAAACCCGAAAGCATAAGCAAAGCCATACCATAAAGCTTAGTATAGTGTTCATTTTTTCTCAGATCAAAAGTTATAACATGGCTGCAAGCAACTGCGAGGCCAGTGTTGCCAGTGCCAAGATAGCTATGCATCTATCACCCATCCCACACAACCCCGTCACTATCTGTCGCATGCCATGAGATTAAAGGCATCGTAAAGCATCTGTGGCATTGAAGGAACATAAGCCAAAGTATCAGCAGCCTAAAACCATAACATTGAATCTAATCATAACTACAACAATCTCGGCAGCAATAACGGAGGACCAGACTATACATATTGACATTATTCAAGAAAGCAAGCACATTTTATCTTCCACATTGTTACACATACATCTCAGTGGGAAAAGAGTGGACTTTTAATAAAAGATGAGCACAACACATATGCAAGCCCAAACCTGTAAGCATCAGCAAGCTCAAACCATAAAACTTAGTATAGTGCTTATTTTCTGCGACAATCGAAAGTCCGATTAATACGTTGCTATATTTTAGCCGGTCTCGTAAAGAAAAATAAGTCTGTTACAAATTTTTCCATTTGGCAAATGGAGCATATGTAGAAAAAAGCACAACGTATGCCCAAATGACATAAGCACATCTTCGTACTATGAAAATCTGGTTATGATTTTAGAAATTGAGCCATTATACAAAGCAACCTATTTTATCAAAATATTCATTTAATCACTTTGGACAGGGAATCCTAAACACAAAAAGGCTTATTTTGGCTCTCCTTATAATCAATATAGAGCAATTTGTATGGAATAAAGCCCTAACACCCTTAAAATTTGCTTCAGTAATCATGCTCCACATTTTCAAGAAGCAAGCCACTATTTAATCAAACCCGTTACCAACTATCTTTTTCTGTTGACCTTAACTGATCATTCAAGAAAATAAATACCTCTCTGATTTGTGAGAATCAGAAATAGGATCGATGGTTTATTGAGCCTCATATCAAATCAAGTGCAGAAGCTCTGTTTTGAATATTTCCCTTGCCGCTTCCACTTCTTCACAAGCCTCTCAGTCTGATTTTCCCGTAACCTACATACATTATAACAAAAACCAAATGTTGTAAACACTTGTAAGAGTAACTCCATACTGAAATATATATTTCACAGATGTCGTAAATCCGTCTCTGTTACAAATTTGCAGCCTAATTGGCAAACGAAATAATATTAAGGTATTGGTACAAAACAGACTTGAAAATGTTCACCTATTTCATTCCTAGACAACGTTTCCCTAAAATCATTAATATAAAACTACATGAAAGATTGTCGAACCGATTGAGGTATAATACCAATGTTTACTATATCAATCCTGACAACACACCGGTTGCTAGACGTCGTACCGGATGTTACTCTGACAGGACTTGCAGCATAGCCCACCGTGTCAGTAGACCCCTCGTTGCCATTCGCTGAAAAAGAAAAGGACACATAAAAAGAAGAAACTGCGATTTTCACAACCCTCTTAAAAACATTTGACGAAAAAACAATACTCACAGTGTGGTGCAATCTTTTGTAAACGACTTCTTGGGAGCCTTAACACTGATATCATTTGTAACATTACATCATATGGGCTGGTACCAACATAACTTTTCAAAAAAAAATTATTGTGCTCATAAGGGTAGAAACCATCGTATAAACAGAACACATCGCCATGGCGCAACTTTAGTAATCTTCCACGCCAAAATGCAGATTGCATTTGCTCTGTTATCTTCCCTACCAATAAACTCATCATTGCCTTTTATTATTTTTATAGTTTAAATTTTTGTTAGGCTCAGATATGTGAATGTGGGAACAACATACTTTTTTGGGAATTCAGAATATTATGACAATAAGCCAGCCATGGCAGGAAGCTCACCAATGCTGTCCCGTCACAACAACACCAACCAACATAGTCAACCAACATAATCAAAAACGATGGTACCCAAAAAAAACACATTCACATAGATGTTCATCCTAGCATCGCAACGCACACACCTATCACTATCGTCAACAACGCCATTAGTAGTTCGGCAACAAAAGGATCAGTGAAGCTTGTTAGCCTATAAGCATCGTCACATACCCATCACTATCGTCACACTCACCAATTGATAAGCGCAACGAAGTATCGGAGGCATCGAATACGTATAAACGAAGTCCAAAGTGTTTTATTGACATACAACTTGGCCACAATAACGTTTCTCGAACCTTCACTTATGACCTGTATTCACACGGCTTATAATTTGACTATTTTCTAACCCTACTTCTTAGTTTAATGAGATTACTCCCATTTCATATCCTAATAAGCTCGTAAGCTAAAAAGCCAGCAAAAGTAAAATCACCAAGCACCCAACAACACAACCTTTTATAAAAAAGTACTTTATTCGTAAGCCTTTCACTGCCTATCGTTGTGGAGGTTGCTGATGCGAGAAATTATCGCGCTCAACCGTCCGTCCACCATACACAGCAAGAAGCAAACCCTTAGCTGCCAACAGCAGCATGAGCAACCTAACTTGCAAGAACCCCTCATTTTTGACATAAACCCTAATATGAGAATCAATCAATACACATAAGTTTGGCTAACAAAACACAGTTGATGATTTTTCATGATTCCTAAAACAATTAAACCCAACAATGTAACATACTCATACTTCTTAAAACTATCAAAAGCAGCAACATACACTGTCTTATAAATAAGGCATAACCTCAACAAACCAACCCCGTAAGCCCAAAAAAAGAGCATGAGTTTACTAAGCAAATCCAAATACTATTTTACTAAATACTTTAACTAAGCAGTTTATAATAAGTTTTTGCACTTTATATAACAAATAGGCACAAAATCAAACCCCTATTTGAATACAAAATAAATTAGGAAAAAAAAATACCTGCTAATTTTGCCGGTTGCTGTGAATCAATTCCTTCACTCCATGAAGATTTGTGCAGAAATCAACCCCAATAAGTTTCAATATTATACATTTATTCAAAGTTGTGTATATGTGTCTCTTGTGTGTTTTTTGTTAACGTCCAATCAGAAACACAGAAACATATCACGATATCCTACACGTGTAATGAAAACGGGGTTAAGGATTGGTCGGGGTGATAATATTGATTATTAAATCATCGGGTCGGTTGGTTAAGAATAGGGAAGACCATAAATTGCATTTATATGCCATCGGATACAACCCTAGATGGTTAATATAGTAAATGTAACAGCTACTTGTTAGCCTATAGCCATCTTCACACGATACCATCACTATCGTCACACGCCATGGATAGCGACAACGAAAGTATCGGTGGCATCGGATAAGTATAATCAAGCCAAAGTTATATATGAGTCTATTTTCTGGATCATTCAGTTACCTATTTTGCGAACGACTTGTTGGAAGCCTTAACATTGATATCATTTATAACATAACATCATAGCGGCTGGTAACACTTTTTCAAAAAAAAATTATTGGCTTAGAAGGGTAGACCATCGGAGAAACAAAACACATCTGCCATGGCTGCAACTTTGTAAGATGCCGACGCCCTAAGATGACAGACACGGCCTCTCTGTTTTCCATCCCTACTAATAAACTCATCATTATTGCCCTTACAGAGTTTAAATTTGTTAGGCTCACAAAGTTAATGTAGGGAACAACACACTTTTTTGAATTCAGAATACTTAAATAAGCCCGCCATGGCAGCAAGCTCGCCAACGCTGCCCCGTCACAGCAATACCAACCAACATAACCACCAAACTAATCACAACTAACGTATACAGATTAATCAGAGTTCAATTCAATGCCCTGCAAGTGCAATAAAAATCTCACAAAACCACCCATTGTTTTATATTGACATACATATTTGCCACAATAGCAACGTTTTCCCCGAACCTTCGCTGATGAGCTTATTCAACACTGGCTTATATACTATCTATTTTCTAACACCTACTATCACTAGTATATGAGATTACTCCCAATTCAAATTCATAATAAGCTCGTAAGCTAAAAAGCCAGCCAAAAGTAACAATCACCAAACACCCAAACAACACAACTGTTTATAAAAAAATGTACCTGATCCTAAATTCGTAGGAGCCTTTCCTTCCTAAGCTATTGTGGATGTTGCCTGTGAGTCGGAGAAAATTCACGCATGCTCAAACATCCTCCACCACACACAGCAATAAGCAAACCCTACTGCCAACTAAGCAGCATGATCAACCTAACTGCAAAAACTTCCCTATTTTGACATAAGACCCAAATATGAAAATCAATCAAAACACATAAGTTTGGTCACAAAAAACACTGATGATTTTTCATGATTCCTAAAACAATTAAACCCAACAATGTAACATACCCATACTTCTTAAAACTATTAAAAGCAACAACATACACTGTCTTATAAATAAGGCATAACCTCAACAAACCGACCCCATAAGCCCAAAAAAAAGAGCCTGAGCTTACTAAGCAAATCCAAATAATAATATACTATAATTACTATAACTAAGCAGTTTATTAATAAGTTTTTTTGCACTTTGATATAACATATAAGCACTAAAATCAACATACCCCAATATACAAAATGCAAACTTAACGAATACCCATAAAAAATATTACTTATAACCTAGATGTAATTGGGAAAACCCTAAAAACCCTATTCGAATACAAAATAAATTAGGAAAAAAAATACCTGCTGATTTTGCCGATTGTCGTGAATCAATTCCTTCACCCCATGAAGATTTGTGCAGAAATCAACCCCAATTATACTTATAGTATTAAAGAGTGAGATTGTCATCCCGAAAGAGTGAGATTGTCATCCCGAGGCATGATAAATAAATTCTAATAGAATAGATCAACAAACGATCTGTTAGAGACAAAGAGAAAGAAAGAGGATTGATAAGAGAGAGATAATGGAAGTTGTGTATGTGTGTCTTCTGTGTGTTTTTTGTTAACGTCAAACAGAAACAGAGGAAAAAAGGGTTCAAGTCCCATCAAGGACAATGTGTGAGATTGCAAATTTATTAACATGAACTCCAATAAAATAATCTAGAAACACAACCACATGTTGAAATAGCACTCATAATAAATAAATAAAAATGCGAAAAAAAATCTCATATATGTTTGAAATAAACACAACTTGATGATGAAGAGAACATAACTATAGCCTCTGGCTGATTTAAGTTTGGGGCGGTTGGAAATGGGTTTTACATCAAAGTGTCAAACTATTTTTTCATAATCTCTTAAACGAAATGGCAATTATACGTTATTTTTTAAAACATTTTCCTAATAAATAGAAATTGTTTTTCAGTAGTCTGTAGGCCCAAACATCATTTTCACATTTGAGATACCTTATATTAATTGGGCTTGACCCACCATTTGATTTTAGACAACACAACACTGTACTTTTATTACCAAAAGTTGTATTATATGATATATCATCACCACTTTTTAACACAAACACACATCTATGTGATTAGCCAATTTTTGTTATTTGAGAATCTAAGTAAAACAAATGAGATACTTATCTAATTTAACCTAATGCAACAAAATCATATGATTTATTTTTTTAATTTAACTTCAGTATCTAATTTTTACCTGTAATTACAAAACTAGAGAGTGGGTGAAAAGACCAAATCTTTGACATCTAGTTCAACTATGGTCATAGGTCACATATAGAAAATTTAGAGAAACAGTAACAAGTTAGAAAAAATAACTCTACCACAAGTTAAAGCTCTCCAACATGTTTCTTTAGAGATGCAGGAGCATGACTCTTTTGGTCAATAAGATCCAAAATGTAAGAATAAAAAATCTACCATTTATTATAACATGTTTCAGAGATCCCTAATCTATTCTAATTCACATTAACTTTATAGAGCAAATCATTCTTAGGCTCCTAGTGTCCTTTAAGTGCCACTTCCACCAATGATTTTGGACTTTAAATTATCACTAATACTCCCATCAAACTATGGGATATGATGATGTACAAAGAGATATATAAGAAGCACTCACATATTGCAAAGATTAAGCCTAGTAATCCTTAAAGATTTTGGTCCCCATTAAGTCTTTTAAGGATTTTATAATCCTTAAAGATTTTGGTCTCATCATTTGTAATCATGTCTTTGCGTAAAACTATAAAAGACAATTTCATATATAACTCGTAGGTTTCGATCCTAAAACACGTAGAAAACGAGTGGAATCACCGTCATCATATACTCCAAGGAAGCCCCTCCATTCAAACACATGTTGGTTTTTGAACGCCGTAAGAAAAAACATAAAGCAAATGCCGAAAGATGACTAATTTCTACAGATAAATCTAATAGAACCATCAAGGAAACCACCTAAGTCACTATCTTTTAACATTTGTAATGAAATGGTGTAATTTAAAAAGCTAGAATGTGGTAAAACACTCTTTAGTTTAATAATTGTGTACATGCACCTGATAATTATGTTAAAATTATAATTCTGTACAAGGCCAAAGAAGATAAAAGAAATTTACTTTTCACAAGTCAAAACAACATATAAAGCCACAGAAAGGATTAAAGTGTTTCACACATTTGTCGACATGTGTGATCACCCGTAATCCAACAACCAAGAGGCTAAATTCTTGCAAATAAAATTATTCTTACTTGTAAGTTGTATATGAAGAAGCAAGTCAACTTCGTATTATGCTATCACCCTCTCACTCCTCCTCTGCGCCTCTCTGCACATTTTGCAAAAGATAGTTAAAAAATAGATGCTATAACCGCAAAACACAAGAACCATAAATGCAATGGTTATGGTGCCTTTTATTCATTGTCTCGTCTTCTTTCTTGCCACTTTCTGCAAGTGTAAATAGCATCTCTATAAACAGCTCCATTAGTATCAACCAAGCCATCATTTCCGCAGAAGGTAAGTTTGCATTAGGCTTCTTCAGTCCTGGAAATTCTACCAGTAGCTACCTGGGGATCTGGTATTATACAATCCCGAAGCTAACAGTCATATGGGTAGCTAATCGAGCATCTCCAGTTCCCAAAGGCTCACCACCAGTTTTCAGGGTTTCTGAAGACGGAAATCTTGTAGTTTTAAGTGGAACAGAAGTCGTATGGACGTCAAATGTGTCGGTTACTAGCACTAGTGTTCACTCTGCAGATGCAGTGTTGCTCGATAATGGGAATCTGGTACTTAGACATGGTGAAGATGGTGATGTGTGGCAGAGTTTTGATCATCCCACTGACACTTTTGTGTCTGACATGAAGATTAGCTCTAACAAGAATACTGGTAAAGAAATGCGTCTTACATCATGGGTGAATGATGAAGATCCTCGACCAGGTATGTTCTCAATAGGGATAGATCCAAATAGACATCAGGTTTATCTTTGGAAGGGAGATGAACCATATTGGAGAAGCGGCGTCTATGCTACTACCTCATCTTACGCCACTGGATTTATTAAATTCAATAAAGGATTCTCAGCATACTTCAGTTTCGTTGTAGAAGATGATGGTGAAGTTTATCTTGTGTACAGTATGTCTACAAACACGGTGAGATCACGGTTCACCTTGGCTCCTAGCGGGCGGATCCAACTACTGATATGGGTACAAACCGCATGGATAGTTCTATGGCAGGAACCGTTAGATACATGTGACTTTTATGGTTACTGCGGTCCATTTACATTCTGCCAGAAAAATGTATCCATTCCTGTCTGCAACTGTCTAAACGGTTTCCAGCCTAAATCGCACAATGCATGGAATGTAGGAAACTGGACAGGTGGATGTGTGAGGAATAATACATTGAGCTGTGATAATGGGGACGGGTTTGTGAAATATGAAGGAATTAAGCTACCCGATCATGCAGTTACAATGAGGAGTCAAAGTATTAGTGAATGCGAATTAGAATGCTTCAAGAACTGCTCATGTACAGCTTATGCATATGAGAATGTGACAGATGAAGTTACAATAGTTTGTTTGAATTGGTTCAGAGAGATTGTGGATTTACAAACTAGTGTCGTTGTTAGTCGTGATCTCTATGTCCGTGTTCATAACCCCAATCTAGGTACATCTAATTTTCTTTATCATCGGCAATGTTTAATTTCCTAATTTCAAACTTACATAATTTATGTTTTCATCCATCGTTAACATGCAATAGATGATATTCAAGGACACAAATCTACCCACATAAGAAAAAGCTTTATTGCAGTTGCAGTCTCTGTTGTTTCTATAGGACTGCTTATTATCAGTGTCTTTGGCTACTTCTGGAGAAGGGAAAGGCTGATAAGGAAAGGTAATCTATCAAAGTATACAATCCCGATAAGTCTACATTAGATGTATCAATTTTGACCCATTGACTAATGAATGGGCCAATTTCATCCCTAATGCAACTTGAGTCAAGTTAAAAAAATAATTACTAGCTAAGAGGTAAACGGGTCATATGGGGTCAAAAAGAGCAAAGAGGTTAAAAGTCTCCATGAGCGTAATATTAATGTTTGCAGCCTCCTAAATCATTTATTGTAACAAAAATGATTGTAACAATATAGTTTATGTTAAGAAAAAGAAAAAAAGAACACAATGGAAAAACAAAATGTATGTGGGCAACACAGTCAGACCTGTATCATTTTGATTTTTGAGCCATGCTGAAAACTCATTTTAGCACATAACTGGTTTTGAACCATTACCCAACCCGCCAGAACAGCCTACTTTTCATGTTCAAGATTACTAACCGTGGTTTATGCAGAGAGACTAAAGAGGGAATTGCTTGGATTTGATTCTATAAGCACCATCTCTGGAGATGCACATAATAGCGCAGAGCTTGTATCATTTAGCTTAAGAAGTGTATTGGCTGCAACAGGTTCCTTTTCAGTAAAAAACAAGCTTGGTGAGGGAGGATTTGGTCCTGTTTACAAGGTATAATTCCGAAACATCAGTATTTAAATAACCACATAAATGGGACTGCAATGGTTAAAATCAGACCGTAATTGTTCAATAAAATGAGAGACAAAATGCAGGGTTCATTGCCTGGAAACAGAGAAGTGGCAGTAAAAAGACTATCAACAAGATCATCACAAGGACGTGATGAGTTTATGAATGAGTTGAAACTTATTGCAAAACTTCAGCATACGAATCTGGTGAGGCTATTTGGATGTTGTGTGGAAGAAGATGAAAAGATTCTGATGTATGAATACATGCCAAATCGAAGCCTGGACAAGTTCCTCTTTGGTACATATTGTGTTTTTTCACGTGTTCCAACAATTCTATTGTTTAACGTAGATAGCTAATCATCGTTTTATTTAATTTTCTTAGATCCATCCGAGAGTGTAAATCTTGATTGGAACAAGAGATTTAGAATAATAGATGGGATAGCTCAAGGTCTCCTTTATCTGCACAGATATTCTAGACTAAAAGTTATCCATAGGGACTTGAAAGCAAGCAATGTTCTTCTGGATCAAATGATGACTCCTAAAATCTCAGATTTTGGACTGGCGAGGATTTTCGGGATGGACCAAATTGAGGACAAAACCAACAGAGTTGTTGGTACATAGTATGTCCGAAAGTCAACTTATGCATGTAAAATAAATAAATTAGAGATGATGTATAAATAAATTGAGACCGTTGTTATGTTCATTGCAGTGGATATATGGCACCTGAATATGCACTGCATGGGAGATATTCTGAGAGGTCAGATGTATATAGCTACGGGGTCTTGCTGTTAGAGATCGTGACTGGTAAAAGAAACAGTGGTACCGATTGCAGTGAAGATTCTCTTACAGTATCGGAATGGGTAAGTGTGTTGTGCTCTTTTCTATTATTGTATAATAGCTATTTTCAAAAAATTGCATTTTGAAGGTTTTGAACGATTTTTAGGCATGGGAAATCTGGATGGAAGGTAGAGGTGTAGAGTTGATTGATCCTTCGATGAGAGACAACTGCGATCCTCTACAGGCAGTGAAGTGTATTAATGTTGGACTTCTGTGTGTACAAGAAATCACGAATGACAGACCAACAATGTCAGATGTAGCCGTGATGTTGAGCAATGAAACGGCAACCATTCCAATGCCTAAAAAACCTGCTTTTACGATTCATAGAAGTACTCATATGTCGAGTATATACTCCAATAATGAAGTTACAGTGACCAATGTAGAGCCCAGATAGAGCTATTGAATTTATTAGTTAGACTACCCGTTTTGATAAAAAGGACTCGCACTAATCAAGTTTTTGGACATGGGTATATTTTGCAGTAGCCTACGATAGTTATAACATAGCATAAGTAAAAGCATATGAACACTGCAAATGTCGAGTATATACTTCAATTACATTATTCCATGTAACCCTTGACATAGCTATAAGAATTACAGTCCGATCAGCGCTTTATCATGATAATTTGCTATTAATGTATTCTAGATACTGGAAAAAGCTGTGTGCAATTTCTGAATTAAAAGTTACGTTAACCTTAAACGTCAACATGAATCTATTTTGTCCAAATAAAGAGCTACACTTTAACTTTGTTGATCAATGTGCAGAAGCACAGGTAAATGGATGAGGTTTTCTTGTTAGGTTATAACCCGGGGAGGGCGAGTCTTTAACTCAGATATACGCGGCCTAATTAACCGAGGTATCCCCATGACCGCTTCTTACTCTTTCTTGGCCACGCCCACATGTGTACCAAGTAAGGTTTGAAACATAGACCTCTTGTGAGGAAGAGGAGGCCAGTGCCTAACCATTAGGCCATTTTGTGGTGATTGTGTAGAAGCTAACTGTGTAGTTGTCGTGTTCTCTAAACTTCATGTGAAAGCCAAATATTGCATTATACTTTACTCCCTCCGGAGCTATAGTTTAAATTCCGCGTCATATCTACTACTTTGAAAATGCAGGCACGACATCGTGTTATCCAAACGCGCTATCAACGGTATTGTAATCTACTATATAGCCGATATAAGATTAGCAAAAGATTGAAGATGTATGTACCTTCAGTAAACCCTAGAACATAGATTGCGCGCGCTTTTTTACTAATAATGATGATTTTCTTATGTTTTCAAATATTCGGTTCAGGTTTTATATTGCCCCTATTTTGTTCCGACCCGTTTTGCATTCTTACCGCGTTGAAGTGTACATTTCGAGAATCTAAATCGAATCAAATTATTCGGCTTGAATAATATTATGACATGTGAGCATTTGAAAAATAATTGCTGTCAACCTATGTATCAAACGAGTTAGGTTCACCCGCGCTCTGCTGCGGGATGTTTGGCGGCCGGTGTTTTTGGTTGGACGTGTTAGAAGGTATATTTTTGTAAAAAAAAAAAATTTAAGGTCGTTAAGTAACGACCGATTTCAAGCACTGTTTTGGTGCATTCTAAAAAAAACTAACCGTCGACCGCTAGTGGGGAAAGAGGTATTTTATAAAAAAAATTTAAAATGAGGGTAGTTTTCGTAATTTAACACATAGTGCGAGGGGGTATTTCGCAAATATTTGAGGGGCTATTTCGTAAATAAAAAAAGGAACGGGTCGGGGCGGAACGGGTCGGGTCGACCCGACAATACCGATAACTGACCGGGTAGGGTTGACCAGCCGTATTAAATGCACCCCGGTCAACCCGGTGCATTTAATGGACACTAAATGCAAAAGGCCATTTAATGCATGCGAGAGGGTATTCCGAGGAAAAAAGAGGGAAAATTTTATTTTAGAAATTTTTTGAAAAAAAAAAGAAAAAAAAAAATTGGCGACCGTGCGCCGTTGCGGGACATTCAGCGCACGAGATTTTGAGGAACTTAAAGTTTTTTATTCAAAAAAAAACAACCGATGACTAAAACAGCGCGATAAATTATTCCTAGTGAAAAAAAAAAACAGTTTTATTTACGAAAACTTTTTGAGGAAAAAAAAAGGAAAAAAAAATGGTAAAAAAAAAACTAACTGTTAAAAAAAAATATTCATAAAAAAACATACCGATGACTCCGACAGTGCGAGAGGGTATTCCGAGGAAAAAAAAAGGAAAATTTTATTTTAAAAATTTTTTGAGGGAAAAAAAGAACGGGACGCTTAGCGGAGCGCGAGGTTTGAAGAAACTTAAAGTTTTATTCATAAAAAAACAGATCGATGACTTAAACAGCGCGAGAGGGTATTCCGAGGGGAAAAAAGTAAAGTTTTATTTTAAAAAATTTTTGAGAAAAAAAAAGGTTAAAAAAAAGGTAAAAAAAAAGTCAATGTAAAAAAAAAAAAAAAAAAAAAAGAAAAAAAAAAAAAAAAAGCTCATTAAATGCCGGGTGAAAAAAGTCGGGTTGCATTAAATTTTTGCGGGCCGGGTAGGCTGCCTTTTGTATATAAGATAGTACGAATGAATTGATTAATTATTATTGGTAAAGATTAATAGTCAAAATTATTGAGAAAGCAAAATAACTGCCCTATCCATCCTAAAATAATAGTCCATTGTCCCCCGACAAAAAACACACAATTTAAAAAAAGTGCATTTATTACTGCTTTCTCTTTCTTACTTTTTGACAAATAACAGTTTTACCCTTAACTAATTAATTAAAGTCTTCTTTAAAGTTTGTAATAATAATTTCAAACAAGGGTAAGAACGTATACTCGATCAATTTCCCTATCGTATATTAGTAGTAGGCAGTTAAATCTGGGACATCCCAAAAGGAAACCGTGACAATAAAAATGGAGACGGAGGGAATATAGTGATAAAATATAAGGAAAAATTCTCAAAATAGACCGGTCGCCTAAAGTGTTTACCCTTTCTAGACCTTAAAAAGTAAACTTCCCAAAATAGACCAGCCGCCTTTTCTCTTAAGTCGCCTAAAAAACTTTTCACTTTTTGTGTAAGTTACTTTTCAAACATGTATTTAGGAGACCTATTTTTTTAGACGACTTTAAGCAAAAAGTGACTTACATGTCTGAAAAATAACTTACACAAAAAGTAAAAAGTTTTTTAGACGACTTAAAAGACCAGGCGAATGGTCTATTTTATGAAGTTTACTTTTTGAGGTCTAGAAAAAGTAAACACTTTAGACGACCGGTCTATTTTGAGAATTTTCCCAAAATACAATTGTACAAATGTTTTATGCATCGCATGTAATTTAGGTCTAAATAAACTATTTATTTGTTTCACATGTTCTACGTGTACATTATCTAAACTACAATCACAGACGAAACCCCTTGGAAACTGGATTTCTATTTGTGAAATACTCCTTCCGTTTTAAGTTATAAGGTCGTTCTATTTTTAGTTGTCATAAATGCTTGATCATTTTCATATTTCAACTAATCAAGAAATACTTTACTCTACAAAAGAAACCGCTTACAGCGATTACAGAAGTATATACTATATAGTCGATATAAGTGGCACATGTAGTCGCTAAAAGTCTTTAGCGACTACGCATTGTCACTAAAATTCCCATCTCCTAAAGGTCGTAGCTAAAGGTCTGTAGTGACTACCGGTTTCACTTTTAGCGACTACGCCCATTGAATTGACTTTTTAGTTGCCATAAAAGTTGGCTATCTCGAGAACCCAAAATTGACGTAGTGTTAATGGACAGAGATGATATATGATTGGTAAATAGAGTGGTTAATGCTTAAAATTTGTGCAAATTGAAAGCGAAGGCTGTCAAGATCGCTTATATTGCCCCTATTTTGTTCCGACCCGTTTTGCATTCTTACCGCGTTGAAGTGTACATTTCGAGAATCTAAATCGAATCAAATTATTCGGCTTGAATAATATTATGAAATGTGAGCATTTGAAAAATAATTGTTGTGCCTACTAATAATGTCAACCTATGTATCAAATGATTTGATTAGCTTATTTGAAAAGATTATTAGTCAAAATTTGGAGAAAGAAAATAAAAAAAATATAAGGGAAATTTTTCAAAATAGATTGGTCGCCTAAAGTGTTTACTCTTTCTAGATCTTAAAAAGTAAACTTGCCAAAATAGACCAGTCGTCTGGTCTCTTAAGTCGCCTAAAAAACTTTTCACTTTTTGTGTAAGTTACTTTTCAGACATGTTTTTAGGAGACCTACTTTTTTAGGCAACTTTAGGCAAAAAGTGACTTACATGTCTGAAAAATAACTTACACAAAAAGTGAAAAGTTTTTTAGGCGACTTAAGAGACCATGCGACTGGTCTATTTTGGCAAGTTTAATTTTTAAGATCTAGAAAGAGTAAACACTTTAGACGACCGGTCTATTTTGGGAATTTTCCCAAAATACAAGTGTACAAATGTTTTATGCATCACATGTATTTTAGGTCCAAATAAACTATTTATTTGTTTCACATGTTCTACGTGTTACTTATCTATACTTACTAATAACTGTCGAATTTTATCAGGTGGACACGTAAGATCGTACGATCTTACGTGTAAACTCGCGAGTTTGACAGCCTTGGTTATAGCGCAACTTTAGTATTCATAACCATAAGAAAAATGTTTGTGCAACACTTTCTCAAAAATCATGATTTGTCTGTTAGGCTAGTCACAATGGGTGTGAGGAATCACCCTTCACCTCACCTTCTCAGTCGTGAGACCATTCTGCATCCCATCTCACGCATCACCCAATGAGAAAAAGAAGAGTGAGTGGTGAGGTGCTCACCACTCGGTATGCGTGCATGTTTTTATTATTTATTTGATTTGTGAGTGTGCGCGTGAGGTATTTTGCGAGGTATGTTTGAATTGTGAGGGGAGTGGTGATCATCGTGGGTAAAAGGCAAGGCCGTCTCATGGCTTTAGGAGGCCTAAAGAGAAAATATGATCTAGGAATTTCAGATATCTAAAGTTTCGGATAATGGTTTTATGTATCCGAATATCCGAAATTAAGTATCCAAATGTTTTAAATTCTTGTAAAATTTATATATAAGTTTCAAAGTGACAATTCATATATCCTCATTTTTGAATCAATTTCAACCAAATTTTCGGATATCCGAATATGTATATTTTTGAACACCCTAATTTTAGTCTTTTCCTTTTATGTTATTTAGATCAAGTCTTGCATTTTTTAATTCATTCATATTAACAAGGATTTACAAGTTATATCATATAATTCAAGAAATCTTAAAAAGTCAGAGATAAAATAAAAAGCATAAAACTCGAGATATATATAGGGGCCTAGAATTTAGAGGCCTTAAAAGTCGGAGGCCCAAAGCGGTAGCTTTACCCTTGAGACACCTCTGATCGTGATGGTAGATTTCTTCATGGCTGATCAACTTACCAGCTAGGTAGTTCTCTAATATAGTGGATAGATATAATCTACAATCATGGATTTTGCTCTTTTGGCATTTGATTTATTTATTTGTAGATCCCATTGTTGAGGCACATGAAACCTACAACATGTTACTTCCTTGTAAGAAATTTCAATAAACATGAATATCATACTCGTAAGTTATGGAAGTTATATATGGAGAACTTGTTTATGTGATCTTCTTTGCACCATGTTGTTGGCGTGCTATGCAGATATAGTAATTATATACCAAAATCTTCCAAATCATGCTTTTATACATAATGACTGTAAGAAGCTAATAAGTTAGGATATTAGTAACATTTTGATGATATACAGTGTGCAAGGATATGGTTTGACGAGGGTGATGTGAACTACTTGGTTAACTTGGGGAAGTATGTGTCAGCGATAGTTGCAGTCGATGCTAGGTTAACGTATGCACAACAAGAAACACAATTGTGGTTGATCACTGTTTTGGTGACTTCATTGGTTGCTACAATATACCAGCTGTATTGGGACTTTGTCAAAGACTATGGACTTCTTGATTCCAAGTCCAAAAATCTATGGCTTTTAGAGCTTGAATTTGGTCTTTAAAGGAAAAAAGGACTTCTTATTACGTACTACAGTGTGTTTGTAATTTCCCTTTTCAAACTAACATATATACTATTTATATATAATATAGTTTATATTATATATATAGATATATATTATTATATATTTATATTTATTCTTATATATATATATCATATTTATATATATATATATATATATATTATATAAAGAAAAAAGTCTTCTATTACGTTTAGCTACATTGTGTTTGTTAGTTATCCTTTACAACTAACATATATATATATATATATATATATCATCTTCTTTTTCTTATCGTTGTTTAATTTAATTAACTCGACATCATCATATGCATGCCTTGAATTTTGTTTTGAGGGTGGCTTGGCTTGCAACAGTGTTAGCATTGAAAGTTGGATTAATTGAATCACTCCAACTTGATTTTTCACTCGCTTCACTAGAAGGGATTCGACGTGGGCATTGAAATTACTACGGGTAAAATAAGAATATAGTTTGTAATATTTTTCTTAGAGACCCCGGTAACACAAAGAGTCTCACATGGTCACTTTTTTGTAGGTATTACTTGTACCCCTTTTATTACTAACTATACATATATTTTTATCATCAAAGTTAATAAGAATAATAATAGACATTTGTGTTGTCGCAATAACATGATTGTTTACGGGTAGTTTTGTAACTTTGTTTGCGGTGTATGCAATATTGGCACATATGAGTGGCGGGTTCTCTCCTGATACGGAAGCTGGTATGTTGAAACTGTTTATCCTGTCTTCAGGTATATAGTTGAAATCAGGTCCTACTAATATTGCAAAATGACGTTTTTTAGTTCCTATGCTAAATAAAATTGTGGTGCTTATGTTATGGAATGGTAGCATGTTTGCATTGTTGAGTTTGAACTTATTCATGTACGGATGCAACCTCTTCTTGTGAAAAGCTACAATGATTAACTACAACTTTTTATTGGAGTTCCAAGCTAATACGACACAAGTTAAGTGACGCTTTTCTTTTCTGCATGTGCATGATGACTGTCATTGTTTCTGTCATGATACTACATCTCATCTTGGCTTCTAAAGAATTCCCCCAACCTAAGTTGATACAATTCCTAGCATTCTCCTTTGGTAAATCAGTCAATTGCTCTACTCTTTTTGACATTCGTTAAGCATGTTATCTAAGAGTTATATTAATCAATCTTCTATTTGATTTACAGATTTTCATTGGGTTGCTTGTATGTCCGTTAAACATCTTCTATCGTTCAACTCGTTATTGTTTCCTGAGAGTCATTCGCAACTTAATATGTTCTCCTTTGTACAAGGCACAATTTTGTTTTATCCAACTTATTACATATAATTGATACGACAACTAAAGTTATCATGTTCTTATAATGAAATATGCTATTTTTCACCAACACATGTCGTGATCAAGGCCGTCTCATGTCTTTTGAAAGCCTAAAGCGAAAACATGATCTAGGAATTTCGGATATCTAAAGTTTCGGATAATGTTTTTATGTACCTAAATATCTGAAATTAGGTATCCAAATGTTTTGAAAAACTTATATATGTGTTCCAAAGTGACGATTCATATATCCCCATTTTTGAATCAATTCCAACCAAATTTTCGGATATCCGAATATGTATATTTTTAACACCCCTAATTGTAGTCTTTTTCTTTCATGTCATTTAGATCAAGTCTTGCATTTTTTATTTCATTCATATTAGCAAGGATTTACGAGTTATATCATATACTTTAAGAAATGTTAGAAAGTCGGAGATAAAATAGAAAGCATAAAACTCGAGGTATATTTAGGGGCCTATGTTGGGCCTATTCAGTGTAAGATAACCTTAAACATTCCAAGGTCACTAAGTAAACAGTCACTCAGTGACTTACCTTCAAGTGCTCAACCTGAGTCTACAAGAAAGACTCAACCATTCAGTGAGGCGGTTCTCGGTGAATGAAGTCCCTAAGCCAAAGAAGAAGGTGATGGGTTCAGTGAGTTGGGGCAATAGACTCACTGAACCTTATACGATCTCCAATAACTAGTAGAAGTCTCTGAAGACAATAGCCTGAAGAATAGGCGGGATAGTTTGAATGGATAAGTTCAAATACTTATCCACCTAAAGTCAAACTATCCTGAATAGGGTATGAAGACAAGGTTAGTGTCATCAGTAACCTTAGAAAGTATGTTTGTCTCATTCCTAGATTATAATTGTAATAGAGACAAACTGTACTATATGTACTGGTCCAATCAACCTTGGGACACACACTTATCACCCATGTGGGTATGACCTTACCTAAGTAGTATAAATAGAGATGCCTTGTAAAGGAGTAGGTTAAATTTGTGCATTTAAAGTTGTATCTTTCACAAACACCTACTCCTCTAAATCAACTAAGTCCCTGAACAAGTTCAGTGGGTTAGCATAGTTGTCAACTTAGCATAATACTTTAAGTTATGCTAAGTTGTTAGTGAGGAGATCACATATACACACACATTGTCATTCAATCCCCATTGTTGTTCCGCAAACAATGGGGTATAATTCTTAATAAGATTTATAAGAATTAAACGTTGAAAATTAGTTTTGTGTTCTTTACTTTTTTTATCATTATACTCGTCAAAGCCATGAGTTAGTTTTATCTTAACTTTATAGTTTTTGGTAACTAACTCAAGGGGAACAACAAGTGGTATCAAAGCAGAAGGTTTATAAAACTTTTTACAAAATTTTCTTTAAAAGTTTTTGAAACCTAGATCCTAAATGGCCGCTGAAGGAAATGTACCCCGGCTAGTTGACAAAAAGGGAGGTAGCTACTATTCTATTGCTCCCAAACCAGAACTAGGAAAATTTAACAAATGTAAAAAGCGTATGCTTTGCTGTGTGACTGGTATGGAACCCTATTACATCTAATTAGCACCAGTCAACTCTGTGATGCTAAATATATTGTTTAGTTTGATGATAAGCAAAGAATAATCTTTAATGCTAACAAAGAAATTATGTTGATAGCCCCAAGAAGAAGTGATGCTTATGTCCTTGACATGTCATCACTGACTCCAAATGGATCCTGCTTCTTTGCCAAAGCCTTAGAAAGTGTAAACTGGCTATGGCACAAAAGGCTATCACATCTTAACTTCAAGAACATTAATAAACTTGCTAAATAAAACAAAATTCTTAGCCTTCCTTCAATTATTTATTAAAAGGATAAACCATGTTCAACATGTGAAAACGGAAAGCATAAGAGAGTTTCTTTCAAAACTAAATAAAATTTCTCAATTAGGAAGTGCCTACATCTCTTCATATGGCTCTATTTAGACTGGTCAGTCCAATGTCCATAAATCATAAGAAGTATACCCTAGTCATTGTTGATAAGTACTCAAGGTACACATGGGTTTACTTCCTCAGGAAGAAGAGTCAGCCAGCGAAAATGACTATGTCTTTTATCAGGATGGTTGAAAACCAAAATGATGTAAAAGTCAAACAAATCAGAACTGATAATGGGATTGAGTTTATAAATTCTGAACTTGAGAGTTTTTTTGATGAGAAAGGAATTTCTTAGAACTTCTCTTCTCTTTATACACCAGAACAAAATGGTATAGCTGAAAGGAGGAATAAAACTCTCATTGAGGATGCTAGAACAATGTTGAATGGCTCAATACTCTCTAAGTATTTTTGGATTGCAGTAGTCAGGATTGCCTGTTATACTCAGAATAGATCAATCATTGTTAAAAGATATCATAAGACTCCCTATGAGATATTCAGATAAAGGATCCCTGATATCAACTACTTTCATATGTTAGGATGCCTTGTGTTTATTCATAATCACAAGGATCATCTAGAAAAATTTGATGCAAAGGCTGATGATAGATACTTCCTAGGATACTCATTTGTCTCTAAAGCATTCAGAGTTTTTAACACAAGAAGACAACAATAGAAGAGACTTATCATGTTACCTTTGATGAGAGTATGGAAGCCATCAGGCTCACAAATGCCTTAGTAGATGAAATTGGAATTGATGATTCATCTAGATATCCTCCTGATGAATTTCTTCAAGAAGATGACCCATCTAGACAATATCAATCAAATTTTAATTTTTCATACTACATCATTCCTCGTGTTCGTTCACTCACCGAACTCATAAAAGACACTCATGTCCTTGAAGTGATTACTTTAAATGAGCAAAACACACCTTACACTGAGGATATTAAAGGTCCTCCTGACCTAATAAAGATTAAAGGGACTGAAGAACAAGAAGTTCAAAATGAACTAATCAACAGTCAACCCACTGAAGAAACTTCAAGGAACAATACTAAAACCTCAATACCCATTAGTGAACCTTCATTCCCTGAAGTGCCTCAGTCTCAAATCATTCATCATGCATCAACAAGTTCACATCCCGCTCCTCAAGATATATGGTCAAGAGATCAACATATTAAACTTGTGAATATCATTGGTGAACCCACTGAAGACATGCTTACAAGAAGTATGGCTGCCAAAATGACAGCTGCCTCAGCTAGTGAATGTCTATTTGCTGACTTTCTCTCTGAGATAGAACCTAAAAAGGTGTTTGAGGTACTGAAACATCTAGGGTGGGTTGATGGAATTCAAGAAGAACTGAATCAGTTTTATAGAAACAAAGTTTGGACTCTTGTTCCACTCCCTTATAGAAAGATAGCCATTGGCTCTAAATGGGTGTTCATGAACAAGAAGGATGAACTTGGAACTGTTATCAAGAACAAAGCAAGACTGGTTGCTTAAGGTTTTAGTCAGGAAGAAGGAATTGACTATGATGAAACCTTTGCACCAATGGCAAGGATGGAAGCCACCAGGATATTCTTTGACTTTGCTACATACATGAACTTCATAGTTTTTCAGATGGATGTCAAAAGTGCATTCCTAAATGGAAAACTAAAAGAAGAAGTTTATGTAAAACAACCTCCTAGCTTTGAAAGTAGTGAGTTCCCTAACTATGTTTGCAAACTTGACAAAGCCCTTTATGGACTGAAACAAGCACCCAAGGCATGGTATGAAACTCTATCTACTTTCCTTATTCAAAATAAGTTTGTCAGGGGAAGAATAGATCAAACTTTGTTTATCTATAAATCCAAAGGAGATGTCCTCCTTGTCCAAGTGTATGTAGATGACATCATATTTGGATCAACAAATTATAAACTTTGTAAATAGTTTGAAAAACTGATGACAAAGAAATTTGAAATGAGTATGATGGGAGAACTCTCTTCTTTTCTTGGACTACAAATCACACAGGATGGCAAAGGAATATCCATTTGTCAAGAAAAATACACACGGGACTTACTAAAGAAATATGAGATCTCTGATAGTTCTTTAGTAAAGACACCCATGGTTCCTCCAAATAACTTAGGTCCTGACCTTGTTGGTAAACCAGTCAATGAGACCTTATACAGAGGAATGATTGGGTCCCTGATGTATTTAACTGCAAGCAGGTCTGATATCTAATTCTCAACATGTCTATGTGCAAGATATCAGGCCAATCCAAAAGAATCACATCTCATTGCTGTGAAAAGAATCCTCAGGTACCTGAAAGGTACTCCATCCCTTGGTTTGTAATATCCAAAGTGCTCAGGATTTGATCTTAAAGGATACTCAAACTCATACTATGTTGGTTGCAATATGGACAGAAAAAGCACCTCGGGTGCCTGTCAAATACTTAGAGGCAAATTAGTTTGTTGGAGTGCCAAGAAACAGCAGTCAGTGGCTATGTCCTTTGCTGAGGCTAAGTATGTTGCTGCTGCAAGATGTTGTGCAAACATTCTTTTGATGAAAAGTCAACTCAGTGACTGACATTCATTACAAGATGGTTCCTATCTTTTGTGACAACACCAGTGTCTTTGCTATCTCCAATAACCCAGTCCTTTATTGCAGAACCAAGCATATTGACATAAGATATCATTGCATGAGGGATCACATCTTGAAAGGAGATATTGAATTACACATCATCCTCACTGAATATCAACTAGCTGATATCTTCACAACCTTAGATGAACCTACTTTCAAAAGGATAAAAGCAGAATTAGGCATGCTCAACATTGATTGATCAGTCTCCCTGATTAATCATGTTCAATATGGTGTAAATAAACTTCTCTCCCTGAAACTCTCGCATTAAAACAAATATGATCCCCATGACACTCAGGGACACATTAAATGAAGTAACTAAATGCTCTAAGTCTTTACTTACTTAATGTCCTACGTTGGTGGCTGAACACATTAGATAAGAAACAAATATTCCTTATCAATCTGTCATCCAATGGTTACGGGTCCCACAACACTTAAACATCCGACTAAGCATTTAATGCTCACTCCTACAAATAGTATCCCCTTCCCAAAATGCCCTTTCACTTCCCACCTAATTTGTTATCCCCACATCATGCTTGCAAAAATGCATGACATAATAACGGCTATACAGTTGCCGAAATAGAAGGGATTGTGACAGTTATGGGTGGTGGCATTTAATGCGAACACCAAACATTTTTCATAACTATTTTCAAAATAAAATAATTTTAAAAAAATCAAAACCCTTTCCAACCTCATATATAAATACCTCATCATAAGAAGAAATACACACAATCTTTTAAAACAAAGAAACTCTACAAAATTTTTCTATCATCAAAAACTTATGTGTATTCTTCATTTTTCATGATAAAATCTTCCTTTCAAACCATTTTTCTTGGTCAAGTACGCGTCAACGATCTGAGTTATACAACTTAGTGACCATCCGTCTTGATAACATATCAAAATTTCATGTCAACAATCTTAGTTGGATTCAACTTTGTGACCATCTGGTTTTGATATTTTGCCATTGTCCTTTTCAAAACAAAAATCTTCAAATAGCATCAACCAAAGCAATCATATTTTCCCTTCAATGTGGTGATATGACTGTGAAATTCGTCCAATTAAAAAGCAATAAATTTGTGGGTGAATTTAGTTACCCTCATAGTGTCCTAGCCTACAAAAACATTTGCAAATTCATGAAAAATTGCTCTTTGGTTGTGGCTTTTTCCAAAACACCATCAATAGTATATCAAAACTACCTTAGGGAGTTTTGGTGTACTGCTGTGGTTGAAGACCCTAACCCACCTGCTGATGACTCTGAGGTTCGTCCTCTCAAAGAGTTCTTAATCAAGATTAATGTGAAGAATGGCCAAAAGCCATTGACCTTAGACTATAAGACCGTATGTGAAACCACGAGAGTTGATTATAATAATGGTCTGTATGTTGATCATCCTTACACTGAGGTAGTTAAAGCTGGAAAAGATTGCAACAAATGAGGCACTGATACAAAAGACCCCAGTGATTAAAACATCTTTTCCTATGGCTTGGAGGATCCGGTTGACTTTTGTCGTTCAGGTCCTCGGCAGGAATTACTCATCCACTGAACAGTTGAATTCAATTCAACAGTTACTAGTCTTTAGTCTCCTCACAAGGACTAATATCGACATAAGAAAGATCATTTACAGTGATCATATAACCAGGATCATGGCTAAGTCTAGGCAAAAGTATGTTTCCTATCCTAGATTTATTTCATGTGCCCTTGAAGAGTTACTTGGTTCTAAATACTCTCAAGACAAAAGTTTTGGGTATTTTCCTAGCATCCTAAGTAAATCAAATTTTTCAAAGAACCCATCTGAAGTCACCCCCATTGAATTGACGGCCTCCATGATTGACGTCATCAATCATGAATCTTTAATGACTTCACTTCTTTTTTCTGAAAAGAAAGGGAAGAAGAAGTCTCAGACTGTGACTCAACCCAAACCCAAGTCACAAGGCCCTAAGGCTTTAGGGGCACTCCCTCAAAAGAGGAAAAAGTACAAGACTTAAACGACCTCCCTTGTTCAGGTCACTGTCACACCACCCAGTGAGAAGGTGCCAACGGAGGATTCTGATAAAACCCAATCAGTCTCCTCAGGCCAAACTGCTCATCCCAAAGATATAGAGGGAAACACACAACCCGCTGTTAAGGGATTCCATTCTCTACTCGATGAGGGGACTCATAAATCAAAGCTGTTGGGATTAAAAGCCTTCTTGAAGTTACTGCTGCTAAGGTTTATGTTACTGCTGCTAAGTAAAACTTAGTGCTGTTCAGTAATCTTAATGAAAAAATATGCTAAGTAGTTAGTACTGCTAGTGTAACTTAGTACTGCTAGTGTATATTAGTATTGCTAGTTACTACTACTAGTATATGTTAGTACTGCTAGAGTAAAGTTAGTACTGCTGGTGAAGATTGAAGAAAATATTCTAAGTAGTTACTACTGCTTGTACACAGTTAATGCTGATGGTGTGTAGTTACTACTGCTTATTAAGAGTTAATGCTGCTGGTATAAAGTTACAACAGCTAAAATTTACAACTGCTGAAAGATTACAACTGCTAAAAGATAAAGATTGCTTAAAGATCAAGATTACTTATGAGATAAGGATTGTTATTTATAGAATAGATCTTTGAGAATAATCTAAGTTTTAGTAATATATTGTAAATCGACTAGGACTCCTTGGTGTATAAAAGGAGGTCCTAGGGCATAGAGTTTTATGTATCTTAGTCGTATAATTCATAACTTCAAGGTTTTGTAACCCTAATACTAGGAGAGTATTCGTATTATTTGTAATAAGAATATTGGAGCTTTTATTGTTGAAATTATATTGTTTTGTGTTACTGAAGAATTCTTCTTATATTAAAGATTAGATTCCGTATAATCTTTAGTATTATCAAACAAAGTTTCTTAAACTATGTTGTGTTAGATTTATCTAGCATAACTAAACCATAAACAAGCTTAAGGAATTCGATCATTAGAAGTTAACTGGGATCAACAAAAGCCTTTACCTGAGGGTAAACTGACTTATGCCAAAGACCCAGGGGAAAGAAACTACCCACTGGTATGGGATCGCCTTCCACTCACCATGATGATGGTATTAGCAAAACCCAGCCTTTACCTGAGGGGACAAACATCAACCCCAAAGACTCAGGGAGAAACACACAACTTGCTGATAGGGGTCAGCCTAAAGTGTTGGTTACTGATCAATCAGGGGTCGACACTAAGTACCAGGTGGATAAAACCAGTCCACTCGATTTGAGGTGTCAGGCCCTGACCATAACAAAGGCAAGAGTTCTTCTGAAGTGGAGATGAATATAGACACCTTGATCCTTACAATTGTTGCTGACATTCAAGCCTTGTTGATAGATTCTGAGGATGAACTCGAGGATGACAGTGATGAAGAATTTCTTGAGGCTGGAGAAGAAATGGATGATGAATTCTTTCAGTCTGCAAATGAAGAAACTCAACATGCTCATTCCACTGAAACTCCTACTAAAGAACCTATTTCCACAGAACATCAGTCTCCTTCACTTAACAAAGAGCAACCTGATCACTCCAAAGACAGAAGGACTAAAGCTCAGACTCTTAAAATTAATCATTGTTCTAAAACATTCAAGCCTTCTTGAAACTCTGCCCAATCACTAAAAGATAGTTGGTAGAAATCTCCAAAAATTTTAGAGTGATTTATATGCTAGGTATGATGAAGATAACAGGAAAAGCATGAGGGAAGGTCGCTTGCACTCTTATATGTGATCTAAAAATGGTCGGAGCATTGACGACTTTCATAGAACAACCTTCAGACAGTATGAGAACACTGATGATGCTCTCAAGAATTATCAACAAATCATCACTTTCTTCAAGACTGATCACAATACAAGAATCAGAAGGATCCTTGACAACCTTCAGGAAGTACAAAATACAGTCAAAGTGGATCTTGCCTTAAACAAGACAGTTCTTAAGGTTGCAGAGGCATACACCAAGAATTCCACCAACCTTACTGAGCTTCTTACCCTGGTGAAGAACTTTGACTTTCCTGGTCTCAAGACTACTGTTGATTCTCTGAAAGTTGATTTCACTACTCAGAATGATCATTTGGCTAGATGGGCTGAGTCCTCTGCCTCAATGGCCTAGAGTGTTGGTCCTTAGATGACCAGGATTGAGAACTGGTATGCGTTTAATTACACATACCTTTCACCATTAAAATCGGACTTAAATGACCAAAAACGTGCCAAAAATACATTG
>BQNB010079728.1:0-27601 GCA_026074375.1 Tanacetum coccineum | reverse complement strand
TGTACATGTGTGAGGTGTGGATATTATCTTGGAGAAGGATTTTGTTCATTTTGCAATTCTGAAGCTAGAAATTCATTCGTTAAAAAAAATCCAAATTCTTTCAATGATCCTCCAAATGTTTTCACCCACCCTCCACAACCCCAGTACGAATCATACTTGTGTGAGTTATGTGGGAACGATTCTCATTATGGTTATGATTGTCCACCTCGGTTTCCGCTTGTCTATGAGCAGGAACCGAGCTACAATTAAAACTTTAGTGATAATTATAATCCACAAAATTCACCAAGTTTTTCACAACAATATCCTAATTGTGAAAACTGTGGGGGTCCTTGATGCATAAAGTTTTATACACGTATAATGATATAAGTATAGAGAATTATCAAACTACCCTTGAGGACAAAAATGGTAAGGAAAATCCTTACAAATATATATAATAATACGTATATTTATCGGTAAGTGATTACCGGGTCGTATTCCTCGAAGATTTATGAAATTGAGACCACGTTTGTTGTTAGGACAATGATTTGAATTGGTTCAAAGATGATTTTCTCTAAAATCCTAAAGTGAGAAAATTAAAGGACAATTAATCCTAACTTTAATAACGGGAAATTAAACTTTAACTAAAAACGCAAAACGGGAACCCTAAACGGTGATTAAAAACCATAAATTTCCAAAATTAAACTTAAAATGAATTTTTCACTTTTAATAGACTCTAATTGACTAAAAAGTAAGTTTAAAGAAAACTAGAACAAAAACGGAGTTGAATTGAGCTTAAAAACACGAAAAACGTGAACGGAAACGAATCCCGTTCTTTAAAAATTGAAATTTTGCAATTTTAACCCTACGGAAGCAAAACTAATTTTCCTAGAAACTAAATGATAAAAGAAAATTTTCTAAAAAAGAATTATATTTTTTTGATTATTTTTCTATTTTTTATGAATTTTTAAAGTTTTTAATAAAAATAAATGTTTAAAAATACTAAACTAATTATAAAAATTCTGAAAAAATTATAGAAAGTAGCTTGAACTAAGAGGAATCTAGGAAAAATAAGCTCAGGAACACAGCTTATCTAATAAGCTGCGAAATAAGCTAAAACAGCTTATTATACTAATATGCCTAAAACGTATATAAAAGATAGATAATGAAAGAAACTAACAGATGAGCTATTGTAGCATGATGGTTTAGGGTGTGTTGTGTGGGACGTTTGGTTGAGAGGGTTGAGGTCCCAGGTTCGAGCCCTAGCTCACTTGGGACTTCCCCTTTCCCAAATGTTTTTAAATGCCATTTTTTACAACTTTTTTAAAGGACAACAAAATAAGCACTTTTTGTAAAACAACTTTTTTATAAACCTAAAATAAGCCCTCAAATAAGCAGTTGAGGACAGAATAAGCAAATCCTAATAAACCTATAAAATGCAAACTGTTTGGGCTTTTTAAGAACAAATAAGCTAAGGGAAAAATTAAATAAGCTAAAACAGATTAAAAGTTATATCTAATAACAAACATAAGAGCTAAAATAAGCACAATTGATAAGCTAGAATGACAGAAGAGCTAAAAAGCTTAAAAACACATTACAATTTATACTAGAAAGCAAATAAACTCAAATAAGTAAATGACAAAACCAAATAAGCTAAATTGGACCTATACTAACCTAATAAGCTAAACTAATCCTAAATAAGCCATAACAATAAGCATATAAGCTAAAATAAAGGAATAAGCACTTATGGTGTAGACTGTTAACCAAACAGCCCCTTAAGGCACCTTTCAGCTTATTTTTTAAGAAGACTAAAGGATCCTTATGGACTTTTGGCTTATTACCCTAAAAAGTACACCTAAAATACCACTTAAATTAACTTTTTAAAACCATTTTGAAATTCAGGAGCTTAATGAAAAGGCTTGTTGAAAACAGCTTATACACTAAGAACACTTAGCTACTTTTAGTATCTGAAATTGAAAAGACAAAAGACTTATTTTAAGGCTAAAAACAGATATGCTAATGAACATATTTTTTGAAAAACTAATTTGAAATAATTAACAACTAAAATAATATGAATACCCTAGATCTACTTGTAACCTAAATTTTAAAACCTAAGAACCAAAATTACTATCTGAAATTTGATCATTAAAACAGCTACTTGTCTTTTTAAACTATCTGGTGCAGTTTGCATCTAAATGAACCAAACCTTTACTCTAACTAGTGCAGGCTTGATGAAACTTGCTTTAACATTAATCAAACACTAACTTAGTAGCAAATAAGGCAAAGTCTAACACTAGAAATGATTGAAGCTTAATTATGCAACTTGACTAAAACAAATTGAGCTTATATTAAACTAACTTATGAAAAACTTGAATAATTCTAAACTAGCTCATAAATCCAGTTCAAACAAACTTAGTTTAGAGATTAAAACCAACAACCAAAGACCAAAGTCCTTAAGCAGTACTAACTTGTAGTTAGTACTGCTGACCCAAACACCCCTTTAAAATCAACCAGCTTCATTTTAAGCTTTTGATAATGAGATTTAAGATGAAATTTGCCAATACCATATATCAATTAACTTTTAACAGACCTAATGAACTTATATACCAATAATCAAAATAAGCCCATAATCATTAAACTAATCACTATACTAATATTTTTGAATTTTTATTGATTTATGAGACTAAATAAAGAAAGCTAAAATCTAGACTATAAGACTTAAGAACAAATAATAAGACATAATCATTAGCATAATAAGCAATTATAAGCACCAATAAGCAAGAAAATAAGCAGATTAAGCAGATTCAAACTATGAAATTTAAGGACATAAAAGATAAATGAGAACTTACAAATGCCTTAGCTAAACAAAGGCTTAATTTGCTCAAAGAGCTGTCAACAAGCTCTAGCTTATCACAAGGATAAGCTAGTAAAGTCCAATAAGCTCTTCCAGAGTAAGCTTATCATCCAAGCAACAAAAATCCATATTAAGCATATGTATTAAGCTGATTTTGATTGTTTAACTAGATTAATGATTAACTTGAGCTCAATCTAAGCTTAGAGACTTAGAGAGCTGAGATGAGCTTATTAGAGCTTATGTAATAGTAACAGCTTATTAAACAAAGTTTAAAAACAAGTGAGCTTGTGAAAGAGTAAAGAGCAGAATAAGAAAACTTGAATTTAATAAAAACAGCTGATTACAATACCGAGAATAGAAATTACATTAAGTAAATATTAAGCTAAAACATTTTGAAAGGGAATTACAAAAGCTAAATTTAATAAGCTAAAAATTCATCTAACTAACTAACTTCCCCTCCTGTGTGTGAAGAGCTCTCTATTTATAAGGTATTGGTGAAGCTTTTAGGAGTCTAGCCTGCTCCTCTTATCCATGATCTTAGCCCTTAATCCTTTTATCTCATTTATGGTCCGTTGGATTGATATGATGAGCACACAGATTGTCAACGTAGCATTCCGTGTGTTAGACCTTGTGTGTTTCTTTTGCACTAAATTTAGTGTAAAAATCCAATCATTGGTGTGCTTCTTTCAATGCCTATGTGTCCTCTTTGTGGGTTTCGACCAATGAGAGCCTTTGGTGTGACGTTTTCTTTGCCAGCTTGACCCTTGGTGCTTGAATTGTTGAGCCACGCAATCAATTTGATTTTACCCTTTGATTTGAGTGGGGTTTGTTAGATATTAGAAAAAGACTCGGTCACCCCATGTATTTTACTGTTTAATATAGCTCGTAGCTTAATAGGTAAATGTATGACTTTCGGTATTGAACCATGTACTAATACCCGGTATATTGTAAGAACTATAAATACCTCTTCCAACTTTAGAAGAGGTAAGCATCTATTCATTTTACACACACTCTTTAGTGTGTTTATTAGTTTCTCTCTCAACACTTCTCTCTCTCTAACTTTCTCTCTCTAGATCTCTCTAGATCTATACATGTATGTGTGAATTCGGGATCCTACAATTGGCATCAGAGCTACGTGTGGATTCGTGGTTGATTCTAGTGGTTAAACTAGATCAAATTTGTCCTTATTTTTGAAGAAAATAAGCCCACGGCTCAAAGCTTATTTTGAGCTTATTTATTGGTTAATCTTGGAGTTTTTCGTGTTATACATGTTAAACATGATGTATTGTTGCCATTCTTTGCCATATATTGTTTATAAGCATCGGCCTTTATGTATTTAGGTGTTGAACAAATATAATAACAATAATTATTAGTCGTTTGTTCTGCAAAGTAACAATGTAGGGGTCATGGCTCCACCGTTCACGCATTCAAAAGACAAAATTAAACTACAGTTTGCCATGAACCATATAGGTATGTAGACAAGTTTAATGGGTTGGGTTGGATTTAGTAATGGGTCAGATTGGTTTATTTTGACGCTCGGTCAAAATGGGTTGCTGGAAATTAGAAAAACAGGTAGATATAAAGTGTCGTCTTTTGTCAAGACATCTTTCTTTTGATAAATCTTTTATTGAGTCATGAAGAGGACTTCAATGATTTAACATACAACACAGGAATTAACTTGAAAAAATTTACCAGAATCAAGGTCCAACTGTATGATTCGTATTGCTAATTTTTACATCATCACAAATGGGGTAATGAATCATTTCATGCGTATCTTTAACTTATATTATTGTTCTATTGGCGGCTCAGAATACAGCTCCATATAAGCTCACTATGACAGTCAAGCTGGCCAACATAGACATCTAACATTATTACGTGAACTAAGGCGTTTAAGGTAAATTATTCTATTTTTATAATTACTATCAAACATATGTTAATGTTTTTTTTTTTCCATTACTGTTATTACTCTATGCCAGTTTAAAAATTCAATTGCATCATGAGTAAGTGTTGTACTAGAAAATGAAAGTAATGCATTAGAATATAACTATAATGCAATAGAAAAATTATTTGTAATGTATTTATAGTTTTTTACTGCATTACAATTTTATTTCCATTGCATTAAAGTTATATTGTACTCTGTTTTTAGTAGTTAGTAGTTTAAAGCAAAATGAACATAGAAAATGTACACTAAAAACACTAATGTACAAAAAGTGTAGGTTTAAACAATTCAATCTCTCTCCACACTTTTTTAATATGTAAGCAAAACTGTATACTTTTGCTTACACTTTTCATAAGTGTAACAAAACTTAAACTTTGCTTAACTTTTTTAAAAAGTGTAAGTGATAATATGTGGACTTTTGCGAACACTTTATATATGTGTCATTTAAAAAAGTGTCACTAAAAGACTTTTTTGTTGTAGTGCAGCCTTTTTACTCCTAATAATGCATGATGTACATCATATCAATGCAGGATGTTATTTTTGTAAGTAACTACTATTTATTTTTAAAAAATAAAAATAAATTAAGGGCATTATAGGCATTTTACTTTTTAAGAAGTTTAAAAACCGTTCCTATATATTCTTCAAATCTATTATTCCAAAAAAATGTGTCGACACCTTCTTTTCCTCTCAACCGTCAAAAACCTTATCCTCAAAACAATTACCGCCGCAGTAATACTATCCGGCCGCGACTGTCAGAAAGCTCCGTTCTCCATCTCCCTCTCAATCATCCCGTTGTGGTTTCGAGGTCCTACAACAACACCAACTGCCTATTATTCAAATAAAAAAATTCGATCATAATTTTAGAAGAATAAAGATCTCAAATTTCTTTCTGATCTCTCGAACTGATTGGGCGAGAATATTCTAATTGTTTCTTATCGTCAATTCCCTTTATTTGTTGTTATTGTTAGTCTTAAATCGGTATTCGTATTTCTCAAATTAGATGATGCTATAATTTAGGAACTACTTTTAAAGCTAGATCATGATGATCATTCACGAGTTTTCTAGGAAGCTCATGCCTTTGATAAATTTTTATATTGCTGTTGTTGTTGGGCGGTTTGGAAATTCCATTCACAGAAAGAGAGTCTTTTGACTTTTTTAATTTGTTCTACTTCTTTTCCAAAGACGCTTATTTATATGTCAGATGACAGACACGAGGGATATAAATGTATTACAGTATAACATTTTTTAAAGTTGCTCTAAGTCATATTCTTATGCGTACCCATTTTGATCAAGATGGAAGCAGTCGCAAGGTTTTGTGAATCATACTATGCTTAGGATAGAATAAAGCTAAACCGTTGAATTTTTTCAAGGATAATGGATTAGGTTATTTGGACCAGTTGTGCAAAATTAATATTGACATGGTGAACTAATTTTCTATCTATCAAGTTGCTATTACCAGATCATACGAATGTATATTACTATATTTGCTAGTGTGATATCTGTATATATAGAAATTGTAAGATGTAAGATTGTGAAGTAAGAAAAAAGCATTTTAAATAGAGAACTTGAGCTATAGGTATTAATTGTTACATATGTTTATGAGCCAAAAGTTTTGTCAAGCAATGATGCCTATAAGATATCAAGGGTCATGCATAGATCCAAACTTATTGTGTGAATTAGAACAAGTTCTTAAGTTATCATCAACATATAGGCCAATAAGCTGTGCATATGTGTTTTGTCAAGCAATGATGCCTATATGTTCTTAACTTACCATTAATTGTTTTGTTTATTTGCTAATTCCGTTGGTGAAACATGTTTGTTTATGGCTTATTCTATCAACTAGTTTTACGATTAATTTAACATGGCATAATTTGATATAACTAGTCTTTTTTGTTTTATATATTTGTTTCAGGTGATGGCTAAATCATAGGAATGACGGTATGTGATGAAAATGATCAATTGATGCACCCTTACTTTTAGATGGTGTGCACAAATGTTTTCGAAGTTCTTCAGTTGTGCTTTTTATGTTTTTTGAAGTTGTGCATATATGTTTCGAAGCTCGTGCATATTATGTTCTCAATGCTGTTCACGCATGTTATGCGAAAGAGTTGCATATTTAATTTACAATAACATTTGTATGTTGAAGGTAGTTCACTTGATGTATTTATAATTATGTTTTGCTTTCTTATAAATTAGAGATTAAATGTTATTATATTTATGTTTTTTTATAAATTTTTGAAATAATGTACACTAAAAAACCATGTGCAATATAACTCCCCCCCCCCCCCCCCCCCCCCCACCCCCCCCCCCCCCCCCACCCTTACCTTGGTACTCGAATTTTTTGTCGTTAGTTGTTGGTGTATCATGTAATGGGCAAAAGATAGTGTAAATGCCTTATAGATAAAACCACGTGCCTTAGGTTGGTTGATAATATACAGAACTTATATTTATTCCTAGCTCATGTTGTATGATGAGGCTTGGAAATTTTGCTTATTTTACCTACATATACAGAAACTTCTATCTAAACACTCATAAACTACTTTGTTTAATCTTACTTATAGGCTTAAGAGTTTATGTAATTCTGGCTTCTGTTTCATAAACTAAAATTTTCTGGCTTATTTGAAACTTATGGGCTTATATAATCTAAGCCCAAAATGACTTATGAAACACAAACCGAAATCACCTAAAAGACAAGCCTGAACAAACACCCCCTAATATGAAGATGCAATTAGTAGATAATAATTTCTAACAAGCAATCCTAAACATCGTTTAACTAAATGAACTGAACAAATATATAACACATCAAATGGGTTATAACTAAAAATTCAAACTGACTCACCTAATTCGACATTAACATTTTCTTTACTACTATTTGTAGTTTAAAGGAGCCCCCATATCGTTTTCCGAAGTGAGTAATAATTGGGATTGGGTTTCGTATTCGAACCAACTCGATAAGTTCGAAAACCACTTAAAGAAGATGGCAAATCATGTGAACAGAACTGAGGTAGCAAAGAACAGTTACTAATGACAACACTTGACATTTAGAACTGAAAGACAATTAAATTTTGGCTTTCAGTTATAAAGATGGATGCATTTAACGATTGTAAAAATGTTAGTGACATAAATCATAAACAAACTCATCTTCAATTAACATATATGCACGTTGCACTCTCATCAAATTCATTAAAACATATATGCACGCCTTCTAATAACATGTATGTTTTCGATGGCCACATAAACTTCAATTGATGTAGGACAGCGGAAGGCTGGTTGATTAGTTCACAGCAAACGCTTGTGAACAGGAGAATTTGCAGACGCAAATAACCTGATGTTTTCTTGACTTAGAGAAGAACAAAAGTTGAATTTGAGATTTATTAATAAAACTGAATGAATACAGAATGCTGGAGCGCGGTTTATATAGACCTAGAATCATAATCCTAAACGAACATCCTAGAAGCATTCAAACAGAACGTATACATGTCTGATGTCTTACTCCCCAAGACAAACCAAAGCTATAAATACCAACCCAACAGACACTATATAAAAAAACCTTCTTAAAAATTTACTTAAATTGTTCTCTAAGTTAACCTTAATCTTATTCTAAGAATCCAAAACCATGGGTGGAGGAACATAAACTTTTCCTGATCTAGGGAAGCACTGCCAGCTTTCGGATTGCAAACAGCTCGATTTTCTTCCTTTTAAATGCGATGGCTGCTGTCACACCCTGTAAATTTTAGGTCATTATTTTAAACTATTCCGTTCATTATTTTGACTTTTATACGTTAAGTTTGAATTTGACTTAAAACCGGGAAGTTATCTCGCGTAAAACAGAAAAACATCATCGGACGCGTTCCGGCTCTCTCAGAAGTTAACGCATCTGGACGTGGAGAGGACAATGTGGAATATCATAATGATTTGACGGGATTTAGGTACACCTACACCCCCATGATTCACTCTCTCAGGAGGATTAACATACCTGGAAAGTGATTGAGGGTAGAATGGGAACCTAATTCCAAGTAATTGATGGAAACCTGTACCTCATTTGCAAAAAGGGTTATTGCCTTAGAGGAAGCAAAGACTGATCAAGACAGAGTGACCATGAGCTCAAAATAAAAGTCTAAAGCATGCCACACGCTTATACTAAATAATCCAACATACATCGTATCATATCATATCATATCAAATTATGCATGGGAGCTGCAGACTCCAGATGTACCCTACAAAATGTGAAATAGGGTGTTAGTACCACACTAATCCATTCAGCAAAACAAAAATAAACGAAGTACTTAGGATGCATCCATACGCTCCCTACAAAATAAATCATATATGGCCAAGTGCATAATAGAGCACACAAAACAAAAGGGAACGCCATGGACTGATCACACCGCCACAGATAGTGTCACGTCATTTGTGCCTCAATGACGCGGCCATGGTACCTCCATAGGTAGTTAGCTCGGGCATCAAAACAGAACAACAGGTTTATATAGCATATCAAAACAAAACATATCATGTCAACAAAAGGTCATGTCTAAACAAAACAAATTATAAGTTCATATCATGGCAATGTCAAATGAAGCATGTGTGAAATGAGTTCAAGGGGTTCAATGAAATTATCAAATAGGTAACGAACAGATATCGAATCAAATAATAGGCAACGGATATAATGCTTGCAAATGTGCAAATAGATACGGATCAATGGTAATGAGAGTCCTTAAAAGAAAGGATAGAATATTTGTACCGATAAGAAATGCAAATGAAAGAGCTAACAAAGCGTACAAATGACCAAAGAAGCAATTATCGATCAATAATATGTATCGTGAGTGAAAGAAAGAATATCCGTACCTTAACAAAACTCAACGCTTAACCAAACTCCAAACTTACTTATCATCAATGATCTACATGGTTGATACACCATACTGATTAATATTGAGCAGATCAATATAATTTTAGCCTAATGATTTAAAATGTATATAATATTATTCATTTGAATTCTTACTGTTATACATGATTCTATCAATAAGTTAATTAATGTTTAAACTGATATACTTGGATAACTCTTTTTAATGAATCACCTTTGATCAGATTACGTCGAGAATAACTATATATATCAGTTATAGGTTTTAAAAAAAACATAAGTAACAATCAAGTTCTCATTTAAAAAGGTGTACTTATAAGTTAGTAGGAAATCTCGCATTTTTGAAATCAATAACGTACTGAGCAACAATTAGAGTTTGCTTTATTACTAAAACATATTCAAACGAGTACTCTGAGAAGATATATTATATGTAAGCATTAGAGGTTAAACTTAAATATTCTGCATGGATGCAATTCTTCTTCTTCGCATGCTACAACAAACTATCAATATACAGGATATTCGATTTCAAACTCTTCAAGACATGTTTTCATATTTCTTTATTAGTACTCGCGATCTAATTATAGTATCATTTTAGAATATACAAGGGTTACTTATTAAGTGTGTATTAAAATCTAAAACATGAGTTCAAGGTATACCTTTAAGGTAAACGAGCATGAATTGGATAGAAAACGAAACCGAGATCGAAACATAAACACGATAAAACCCCAACAGAATTTATTCGAGATTCAAACCCAACCCAAACCTAAACGTCCAGCGATCGAGAACCAAAACCTTAATTCAAACAAAACCAAAACTGATCGAATCCAAAACCCGAACCAAACTAAAACTTGTAACTCGTATCTTGTAAGATGTAACCCAAACTCTCCCCTAAAAACCACCAACGGATGAAATCAAAACCTCCTACCCGAATAGGAACCAAAAGTCAACTGGGAACCCTTTAGTATTGGCAAACGTGAGCCCAAACTCACGCTTGAATTTCAAACTTGATCAAATGAACCATCACCCGATCAAGAACTGAAACTCTTTGTTGGGAATTGAAGGCTTCTGAAGTTACTACTGTTAGTTTTGGAAGTTAATACTGCTGGTTCAAGATTGTGCTGCTGTTGAAGTTTAAAGAAAATAGTCTAAGTTATTATACTGCTAGCTATAATAGTTAGTGTTGCCAGTACATTGTTAGTACTGCCAGTATAGTTAGTACTGTTAGTTAATACTTAGTGCTGTTAGTCTTATATAGTTAGTACTGCTATTATGATATGCATGAGTTAAATTAGGAATAGATATGCATTATCATTATACGCGTTTTGTAAGCCCATTAGGGTTTCCTTAGTGTATAAAAGAAACCCTACGGCATAGTTAGAAAAGTACTTCAATTAAAAATCTCATAGTTAGTTATTTTGTAACCTAGGCAGAATATTATCAATCAATATATTCAAAGTCTAATATTCATTGTTCTTCTTAGTATTACAAGTTAGTTTCAGCATAACTTGTAGTATTTATAATCATAGTTTATGTCTTAGCAGTTTTGGATTTATCTAAGGTTACTAACCTTTACACAAGCTAAAGGAAATCAAGATCTATTCATTGGGATCAACAAGTGGTATCAGAGCTTGTTGATAAACTCTGAATAAGAAGAACACTAGATCTACACAATATCTCATTGTCAAAGAGAAGATATGGAATCACAGTCAGATTCTACCCAAACAGTCTCTTCACTAAAGCTTCCTATGCTTAAAATAGGAGACTATGATCTCTGGAGTATAAGGATGGAGCAATATCTTACTCACACAGATTATGCTCTTTGGGAAGTCATTGTGAATGGTGATGCACCTGCTGTTGCATCAGCTAGTACTGAAGGTCCTATTCCTCCCAAGACAGCTGAGCAAAAGATAACAAGAAAGAATGAATTAAAAGCAAAGAGCACTCTGTTGGTGGCTATTCCTGATGAGCACCTATTGAAGTTTTATGGAATCAAGGATGCAAAGAGCCTATGGGAAGCTATCAAGACTAGGTTTGGAGGAAACAAAGAATCTAAGAAAATACAGAAGACTATCCTGAAGCAGCAATATGAGAATTTTACTGCATCAAGATCTATAGGACTGGACAAAATTTATGATAGGTTTCAAAAACTCATCAGCCAATTGGAAATTCAAGGTGAAGTCATCTCCCAAGAAGATGCAAATCTGAAGTTGCTGTGAAGTTTACCATCAGCCTGGAATAACATTGCTTTAATTATGAGAAACAAACCAGATCTAGAGGAGTTGAGAATGGATGACTTGTACAACAATTTGAAGGTGTATGAAGGTGAAATTAAAAGCCAATAAAGCTCAAACTCAAACTCTCAGAATGTGGCTTTTGTATCTTCAAAAAACACTAGCAGTACTAATGAAGCAGTTAATACTCCTCTTGATGTTTCTACTGCTAGTACACAGGGACAAGCTTCTTCCTCAACCTATGCAGATGATGTCATGTTTTCTTTTTTTGTTAATCAATCTAAGAGTCCACTGTTGGACAATGAAGACATGGAGCAGATTGATTCAGATGATCTTGAAGAGATGGATCTCAAATGGCAGGTGGTCATGCTTACCATGAGGATACAGAGATTCATAAAGAAGACTCGAAGGAATCTGAATCTCAATGGCAAAGAAGCTGTTGGCCTTGATATGAAAAAGGTGGAATGTTACAACTGCCACAGGAAAGGTCACTTTGCTAGAGACTGCAGAGCACCAAGGAATCAGGGGAATAGGAATGGAGATAATGCGAGAAGGGTTATACCAGTAGAGACCTCTGCAAATGCCTTGGTTGTTTAAGATGGGATAGGTGGATATGATTAGAGCTTTTAGGCTAAAGAAGGACCCACAAACTTTGCTCTAATGGCCCATTTGTCTTCAGGTTCATCCAGTTCATCAAGTTCAGACTTTGAGGTATCCACTTGCTCCAAGCTTGCTTAAAATCCTATGAGTCTTTGAAAGAACACTTTGATAAACAGAAAGAGCAGCTTAAAAAATCTAACCTATAAATTATAGGTTATCAATTAGGATTAGAATCATTAGAAGCTAGGATAGTTGTTCATGAAAAGAATAAAGCTTCTTATAAAGAAAGTATTGCATTTTTGAAGTATGATGTCCAAGTTAAAGATATTTCTATCAAAAACCTTAAAAATAGTTAGAAGAAGCCTTAAAAGAGAAAGATGATTTGAAACTTAAACTTGAAAATTTTGAAGAATCATCAAAGAATCTAACCAAACTGATTAATAGTCAAATAAGTATTAAAGACAAAACTAGACTTGGTTTTGATAGTCATGTAAATGAGAGTGAAGTACTTGATAATGTGGTTGATAGTCATGAGTGTAATCAAGTAAATGGTAGGTTTAAAAAGTGTGAGGGATATCATGCAGTTCCCCCTCCCTTCACTAGGAACTTTAAACCTGCAAGAGCTGACTTATCCTTTGCTGGGTTAGATGACTCTGTGTATAAGTCTAAAGTGAGTGAAACTATTACTAGTGTGCCTAACGTTGAAACAACTGTAACTAAAACTAGTAAGGATAGTTTGGAAAAGCCTAAAACTGTTAGGTTTAGTGCTCCTATTATTGAAGATTAGGAGTCTGATAGTGAAGATGAAAATGTGTTTGAGCCTAAAGAAATAAAGAAAATAGTCAAATCTAGCTTTGAAAAGATTAAATTTGTAAATGCTAGGAATTCAATTGTTGAAAAACCTAGGAAGTTCAGTCAGAATCGTAGAGATAAAAAAAGAAATAGGAATAGTTTTAAGTTTACAAAGAAAGCTTGTTTTGTATGTGGGAGTTTCAACCATCTAATCAAAGACTGTGATTTTCATGCTAAAAAGATGGTACAAAAACCCGTGTTGAATAATGTGAAAAAGGGAACTGGTCAAAGGGAAGTTAGACAAGTTTGGAATAATGTAATGAGGGTTAATCATCAAATTCTCTAATTCTAGATGGGATTTTGCTCCAACAACAGTTTTTACCAAGTCTAGCATAGTACCAATTAGTGCTGCTAGGTAAAGCTCTTCAAGAGCAGTAGCACCAGCTAGTGCTGCCAGGCCTATTAATACTGCTGCACCTAAACCCTTTGTAAATGTTGCAAGACCTAGACCAAATGCTTTTCATAAGTCACACTCACCATCTAGGACACCTTTTAACCAACAAACAGCACTTAAAAACAGAAATTTGAATGACAAAGTTAATTCTGGTAAGGTAAATTCTGTTAATACTACTAAGGGAAACAAAGTGATAAGTGTTGTTGGGGAATACGGGATTAATGCTGTTAAGTCCTCAGCATGCTAGATTTGGAGACCAAAAGCAAATGTTATTAACCATATCTCCAAATACAATGGATCATACATGCGTAAAAGATTTGATTATGTTGATCCATAAGGCAAACTCAAGTCAGTAATAGCTTGGGTCCCCAAGAGAAACTAATTCTCTTATTTTGAGTGCAGGGTAATCCATAATATGCTTTACAAGATCAAGAAATTTTTGACAGTGGATGCTCTAGGCATATGACTGGGAACAAGTTCTACCTCTCAGATTATCAAGATATTGATGGTGGATTTGTTACATTTGGAGGAAGTTCTAAAGGAGGTAAAATTACTAGAAACGGTAAAATTAGAACTGGGAAATTAGACTTTAAAGATGTATACTTTATAAAGGAACTTAAGTTTAATCTTTTCTCTGTCTCTTAAATGTGTGACAAGAAAAACAGTGTTCTTTTCACTGAGACTGAATGTCTTGTTCTATCTCCTGATTTTAAGCTACTTGATGAAAGTCAAGTCTTGCTTAAAATTCCTAGACAGAACAACATGTACAGTTTTGATCTAAAGAATGTTGTTCCTTTAGGAGATTTGACTTATTTATTTGCAAAGGCTACAATAGACGAGTCTAATTTATGGCATAGAAGGCTTGGTCATATAAACTTTAAAACAATGAACAAACTTGTGAGGGGAAACCTTGTTAGAGGTTTGCCTTCAAAGCTTTTTGAAAATGACCATACATGTGTTGCCTGTCAGAAGGGAAAGCAACACAAAGCCTCCTGTAAGACCAAAACTGTGAGCTCTATTTGCAAACCTTTACAGTTATTGCACATGGATTTATTTGGACCAGTTTCTGTGAGGAGTATAAATAGAAAGAGTTACTGCCTAGTTGTCACTGATGACTTTAGTAGATTCAGTTGGGTTTTCTTTCTGGCCACTAAGGATGAGACTCCTGAAATCCTTAAGAACTTCATAACTGGCATAGAAAACCAATCAGATCATAAGGTTAAAACAATCAGAAGTGACAATGGAACTGAATTCAAGAATAGGATTATGAATGAGTTCTGTGAAATGAAGGGTATTAGAAGGGAATTTAGTGTTGCTAGGACTCCTCAGCAAAATGGTGTTGCTGAGAGAAAGAATAGGACTCTAATAGAGGCAGCTAGAACTATGCTAGCAGATTCCAAATTACCAACTACCTTTTGGGCTGAAGCAGTTAATACTGCTTGCTATGTCCAAAATAGGGTGTTAGTTATCAAGCCTCATAACAAGACCCCTTATGAACTTTTTCTAGGTAGAAAGCCTGCCTTAAACTTCATGAGACCATTTGGGTGTCCTGTTACAATCCTAAATACCTTAGATCACCTAGGTAAGTTTGATGGAAAGTCTGATGATGGATTCTTTGTAGGATACTCTATCAATAGTAAAGCATTTAGAGTATTCAACACTAGAACCAGATTTGTAGAGGAGAACCTGCACATAAATTTTCTTAAAAACAAACCAAATGTTGCAGGAACTGGACCTAACTGGATGTTTGATATTGATACTCTAACCATGTCCATTAATTGTCAACCAGTTTTTGCAGAGAATCAAACTAATGGTAATGCAGGTACCAAAGAAAATATTAAAGCAGGACAAGCTTAAATGAGTGTAGTTCCTGGTCCACAATATGTTTTGCTACCATTTTTGACTTTTGAGTCTCAAAATCCAAAGAACTCAGACGATGAGATTGCTGATGATGCTGGAAAGAAGAATGGAGTTAAGGATCCAGCAAAATAAGATGATATAAATGGTCCAGTAGAGGCTACTAACACTAATAGCACTAACAGACTTAATACTGTTAGTTTACCAGTTAATGTTGTTAGTTCATCTTTTACTACTGTGGATCCAGGAAGAGCAAGAGACCAAAGGAATGAGTTTGAAAGTGTGTTTGGACAAGACAAGGATGGCAACAGTACCCACAGGATGTCTACTCCTGTTAGTGCTGTTGAGTCCTTCTTGTGTAAAATCATGGTGGTCAACTCCAGATAATGCTGTTAGCACCTCTAATGCTGAATATCCTAACTGATCCTCTCATGCCTATTTAGGATACTGATAGACATCAAATACTGGATATAATTGTGAAATGCACATATGATGATGAAGATGTGGGTGCAGAGGCTGACCTCAACAACTTGGAAACAACCATGAGTGTCAGTCCTATTCCCACAACCAGAATTCACAAGGATCATCCTAAAGAACAAATCATTGGAGACAAAAATTCAGCTACTCAAACAAGGAGGATGAGTCTAAATAACATGCTATGATCAGTTACATTAACAAGCAGAGGAGAACAAATCACAAGAAATCAAAACTGCTTATTTTGCCTGTTTCTCTCTAACTGGAACCTAAGAAAGTATCAAAGCTTTGGGACAGATTCAAGTTGGTAGAATAAATCAAAAGGTAATGGTTGCAATTAGATTGCAGAAGGATTTAGAGAACGCGTTGATTAACCCAAAGGCAAACAAGCCATTGGAACAAAAAAGGTCTATGAGAAACAAAAGATGAGAGAGATCGTAGTTTTAGAAACAAAGCAAAAGATGGTTGCACAAGGTTACACCCAAGAAGAAGAATGATGAGGTTTTGTCCTGTTGCTAGATTGAAGCAATCAGGTAATATATAGCCTAATCATCATTTATGTGGTGGTTCATTGTGTACCGAAATAGATTTGTAATATTGTCTTTTTATATTGGCACAATAGGATGATGAAATATTTAAGCAGCCTCCTGGCTTTAAAGACCTTATATGTGCTTAAATACACTACCTTTGTTTTTTTTTTTTTTATTTTTTTTTTTTTTATTTTTTTTTTTTTTTTTTACCTTTAAAAACAGCTAAAATAACCAAAAACGGACTATAAAAATGCCAAATATATGCTTGTTTTCGCTTAATTGTTTGTGCAGGAACGGATAACTAAGAAAGGAGCGAAAAACAAAGCCAAAAGTCAAAACACCGAACCGGGAATGAAAAGACTTGTGAAAGACACGCAAATCGAAGCCGAAATCAAACAAGACAAAAAGTCCAACCCCGAGGCCAAAAGTCACTAAAATATAGTTTAAAGGGTTGAAATTGCCAAACCCCTAAACTTATATTTATAAGAGAAAAAAGGAGAAAAGAAGGGAAGGGTTAAAACTGCCAAAGTAGCAAAGACAAACCACAAGGGCCATAGCTGCCAACTCTTCCAACTTGTACACCCAAGGACTGTCCATGAAAAGAGTTATATAACTCTTGGGGACTTAACTTGCCAAGTCCCCAAAAGTTATATAACCACAAGGACGAATTGTGCAATAAAACATATAACCATGAGGGGCTAAGTTTGCCAATCCCCCAAACCCACACTCTGTTATAACCCAACTTCTTTTCCCGCCTTTGTTTTCCCCCCAAAAACACAACTCACGGGTTAACTTCACTCTTTTTACCCTGTGTTTCTTCCCCACCTCCATGGACAATCACCTCCCCCCTCCTCCACTAACTTTCCCACCAAAAACCACACCTTTCCATGTTGGCAATCCTACTTTTCACATAAAAGTTGGCCGAATCAATGGCTGTGATTAATCCAAAGAAGCACAATGGCAATGGATGGCTTGGATTTACTCATGGAAGTCTCTCACAAAAGAAACACAAGAAGAAGAAGCTGAAGACATAGATTTTAGTATAAATAGGGTCTTAGTGATAGTAGAAAGAGTAGCTTATTTTTTAGTTAATTACTTTTTAATTCAGTCAAATTTATGTTTGTTTATGCTTATTTACAGCTTATTTGAAGTCTTTTGTACTCCTTTTAATCATTAATGAAGCATTGAAGTTTTTAACATTTATACCCGTTTTAAGAATTTATTGTCAATCAACTTTAAATTATCTTTATATATGATAAATAAGCTTCTATAAGCTCTTATAGCAGCTTATTAAACTTGTAAAACTTAAACTCTTCATAGTTTATAGTTTTATAAGTTTTTGTTTGAAAAAAATCAGAGAATAAGCCAATTGGAAGATAAGCTGAACTTGGAAGAGCTTATTGGCTTATTCACTGGCTTATTTATAAGCCAGAGCTTGTAGCTGAAACCCCTTGAAGGGTAACAAGGTCCTTGTAAAAGCTTGGACAAAAGTAAGTGCATTTTTCTCTTTTAAAGTCTCAATTTTTAGATTTACTTAGCTTATTATGTTTTAGCTCTTTAGAGTGCTTATTTCCAGCTTATTTTTGTTCATTAAGGTTATTTAATGCTTATTTGTCCTTTGCCTCTTAGAATTATAAGTTAAAACAGCCTTTTAAAGTTTTAAAATCCATTTTAGGAAAGTAAAGGGGTGTTTGGCATAAGCCTTAAAACGGGTCAAAATGGCTTTGGCATGGGTTAAGGCCATTGGGTTAGATTAGGCTTAAGATTTAAGCTTCATTTAAGCTGTTTTATAGGTCCTTTTAGTTTGAAAATTGTTTTTCAAAGTTTTTATAAACCATTTTGTTCACTGTTAGACTTTTAACAACACCACAAGTGCTTATTTAGTTAAGCACTTGTGGTTTATGTTTGAGTATAAAAAAAGGTGTTTTATGTGTGTTGAAAAGCTGTGACAAACACCCTTTGGTCTTTTGACTTGGTAAGTCAAAACCACCCAAGCCTTGTGTTGGCAGTTTTAAAAAACCCACAAGCCTTTTTCACCCACAAAATTCAGCAAGAAAAAAGGATTTTTAAAAGCTAAAAATTTGTGCACAAGTCCATAAGCTAGGGCACTTTATCTGTTTTTAGTTTTCTTTTCAATTTGAGCTTATTTGACAGCTTATTTTAAGCTGTCAAATAAGCCCCTTAAGTTTAGCTTAAATCTCCCCTGGTGCAAAAGGGGAGATTGTAAGCCCTTTTTCTTTGTCTTTTAGTGTATTTAAGCCCACTTTCTTGGCTTATTTCAAGAGCTTATAAGCCCTTTTATAAGCTTGTTGATTTTCAGCCTTTAGTGAGCTTATTTGTTGGCTTATTTTTAAGCCCAAACTCACCCTTTGACTGCTTAGGATTAGTATAGGATAGCTTATTTTTCATGTTGGTTTTTTCCAGCTTATTAGCTTTAGTTTTTAAGCTCATTAGTGCTTAATAAGTCAGCTTAGGACACCTTTTAGTTTTTTTAGCCAAAGCTTAGCTTATTTGTCCAAATAACTTAGTTAAGTTTTACCTTTAAGCTTTTTTAGCCTTCCTGTCTTCATAAGCTCTTCACAGCTTATTTCAACCTTAAGCTTAGCCTTTTTAGAGCTTATTTAGAGTAGTTAGATCCACCTTAGCTTATTTTCTCTTTGTCACAGCTTATTTCGACCCTAAGTCCAAAAGGACTTAGCTCATTTTTGCTTTTAAGCCTTTATAAGCTAAACTGTCAAGTTTAAGCTTATTTTTAAGCTTATTTATTGCTTTTCATAAAAAGTTGTAGAAGACAAAGTTGTTAAGCCCCACGAGCTTAACAACTTTGCTTCTTTGAGTTTTCGAAAAAAAAAGGGGAAAGACACTTGGCCCGGGTGAGCAAGACTCGAACCCGGGACCAAGCGATACGATCCCCTTTTACACACACACTCTACCACTGCGCCCTTGGGTCTTTTTCGTTAAAGACTCAAGGGCTTTGAAACTTATAGTGGTTTTGGCTTATAAGCTTATATAAGCTGTTTGGCTTATTTACGGGCTTATTGCTTAAGCTGTTTTTTGTTTCTTATTTTTAGTAGGATTGTCATAGTATTTAGTATTTTTTGTAAATTTTTCAGAATTTTTCGTAATCGTTTAATATTTTTTATAATTTAATTTCGTTAAAAGTTTATTTAATTCATAAAAAATACAAAAATTATCAAAAAAATATTTTGCTTTTTTAGAAAATTTTCTTTTGTCATCTAGTTTGTAGGAAAAATATAAAAATTTTCGTAGGGTCATTTTTACAACTTTTTACTTTTTAAAGAACGGTCCGGGTGCGGTTTTTTTGTTTTAAAGAACGGTACGGTGCGGGATTTTGTCTTGACTCGTTTTTGGGTCAAACGTACTCCGTTTCTGTATAGTCTTTTTTTCATTCTTCGTTTTTTGTTGTCAGTATAGGTTGAGTAGTTTAGAAGTGAAAAATTCTTCGTAGGGTTATTTTTAAAGATTTTAGGTTTTTCCCCCTTTGTTCGGGATTCGGGCTCTCGTTTTCTAGTTTAATTTCGTAATTTCTAGGTTTTTCTTAAACGTTTTTGTTTGTTATTGTTTAATTTGACTTTTCCACACTTCCAATTCAATTCTCTCCTTCAAACACAAATCTTCGACTGTATCGATTCTCCAGTCCAGCCTCGTTGGGGATAAACGGACCCGTGGGATTCAGCTTATACTTCTTCCTCAGGCCTTTTTTGTTTGTTTAGTTTTTATGATTAATATATATTTTATATTTTATTATTATTATATATTTGGTGTATAAAAAACCCACAATCAATGGTTACCCAGATATTTCTCAACGAAAGTTTGCACAGTAGCTTGAGGGTTCCCCGTCTATGCTTGGCTGCTTCACCATAGTCAAACTATGAATAGGATGAGTTGCACAATCTGCAAGAGAATTAGAGGACGATGGAACATTTGACAAATTAGATCCTAAAGTATTTGTGATTTTCAATACATTAGTTATCCTGCACTTATACTTGTGTTCACATCTTCTTTCCTAATTTTAGGCACCCTTCCTTTTTGTCTTAAGAACCCATTTATATCCTGGTGGGCATTGTTGTTCTATCCACCATTTCCATGCCTTGCTAGTTTTCTCATAAAGCATCCTATAGTAATTCTTAGATTTCTGGATAATGAATTCTAATGCAGCTATTTTCTAAGAGGGTTGTCTTGCCAACAGTATTTGCTGCTTTTTCTTATGGGGCTTTTCTGTTATTAGTGGGCACTTTCTTGTGGCATCGCTTTTAAGATCTGCATTCAGTCATTTTAAAAATTTAGAAACAAAAGCATCATGATTTGAATTAAACACACATTTTTCACAAGTAGCACAAACCGCATTAACATTCAAAGTTCTAGACTTTAAACTGTAATTACACGTAGTTACGGACTTTTATTATTAGAAATACTAGAAATCCTATGGTGGTCTTCTACTTTAGTCTTCTTAAACTTCACTTGACTATTGTTTTGCACGATTGATGATATCAAATAACGTCACTTTTATAGCATCATTTATCCCATGTAAATAACCCATTTTGTATAATTATTGCAAAGAATTGTTACTTAATCGTTTGTATTTAAGAATTGAAGTAATTATGGAGTACTTGGTGAAGATTAGCAAAAAGGCACGTATTCTAGAGCTTAAATGAATATATTTAAAGATTACTTCTCTGACATCCAATACGTCATATCCATCAAGGAAGATATGGCGTATATGTGCCTGCACTTCACAAAAGACCATGAAGGAAACAAGTTTAATACGCCGTATCCATGGAAGAATAATACGCCGTATTCAAGCTATGGAAATAATTTATTCTAGAAGATATCAAACGTGGTCCCTACTCCAAGAAACCCCTGATACACCATATTGACCTCAGTTAATATGCCGTATCGACCTTTTTCCAGACCTTATAAATAGAAAACTCAAAACAAGTTTTTAGTGTGCTAAATCATATTTTAGATACCTAAACCATAAAAGTCAATTTTCAGAGGAGAAGAAGAGCAGAAGAGGTCTTGCAACGTAATTAATTCCATAGGAAAAACCTTGTAATCTCCTATACTCTTGTAATTGTTCATATCATTCGTTAACTCGGTTAGTTTACCTCGGCTAAGGTATTACTTTTGTATTAATTATGAGTTTTAAAGGCTAATACCTTCGGGTATTAGCCATTATTATGAAGATCTGAATGTTTGGTTTGTTTATCTTGATTGCTTAACTTATCATTGATTGCTTGTTTTATCATTGATTGCTTGTTTATGTTTATCCGTTTATAATTGTTTACATGCTTTTGTATGCGACCTATGATTCAACTAGATCTAGTGATACAGACCAAGTAATCTAGATGCCGGGATGGCTCTCCATATAGTGATTTATACATCTAGGCCAATAGGATCACAAATAACGACCTATATTTTCCCTTAGATTGTAAGCTTAGTTAGACCAGTAGGTTATCCTTAGGATCAACAAGTATGTTCTCAATTAATTAGTAAAGACTTGGTTAGTAGACTACTAGTGTACGAATTACCATTAAGTAGTAAGTGGGTAAAGTCTCTATAAGCTAGGGTTTAACAAGATCACCATTGCTTTAATCCCTAAGATAGATTATAATCAGCAAATATGGATGCTTTATGCAGATACGTTTAACTGTGATAGAATTCTTCATATCTAGGTCTTAGCAAGAAGTACCGCCTAAGTCTTAAGAATGATATGCCGCCTCGAGATAAGTAATCATTGCACTAAATAAACAAATCAACGTTCTGATTAGATTAATAATGGTCAATACAGTTTTCTTATATTTGGCTAGACCGCTCTTTTATCTTTTGTCAATTTTCTTGCGTGTCCCGTGCCAGTCTCTCAGGCTGAAAACCCCCATATCCGTTAGATTTAGGATTAACATAGGTTTAGCATATGTTTAACATAGAATAGTATTAACTTAGTTTAGATAACCAAAATATCAATAAATTGAAAGATTGTTTCTCGCTCTCAGTGATCGACACCCTACTCACCACGAAACTCCCATCTGACCAGGTACACTGCCCGTTAAAGTGTTGTTTTTGGTTAAGTTGGCAAAATATAAATTTAAAACTTGAAATCATAAAATTACAACCACACAATGATACAATCAAGTTTTTGGCGCCGTTGCCAGGGAGTGAAAATTTAATTTTGATTTTTATTTGATATTTTGGTTTTTAACATTAGATTAATCTAACCCTTAGGATTATTGTAGTTTTGAATAGTTTATATTCCTGTTTGTGTATTGTGTTTATGTAATACGACGTATAAGTTATTTGACGGTTTTCTTTCCTAGTAAGTTTATTATAGGATGGACATATGGCTTGAAGAAGAAAGAGCTCGTCAACATGGTAAGGTGTATAACTGGGAAACTGCTAAGTCTGGTATGATCTGGTATAATGAAGACCTTCACGGCCTTAGATCTATTGAAACCGAATTCCCAACTATAGTCTTTAATCACAAGTTATCATCTAAAAAAACACTCTCTTATGAACCCACGGTAAGTTCTCTTAACAACAATGAAATTGACTTTAGAATATCGTTTGACGAATTTGACGATGAAGATTACACGGTAATCTTTGACAAAAACTCATTTTCTTATTAAATAATTTATGTCAATGATTTGAAAACAGATTCGGAAAATGAGAATGAAAAAGTCAATATTCCTTCGTTTCTATCACCCGACCCAAAGGTCAGTTGCTTTGATGATTTAGACTTCTTTAAAGATTTTGAGAATGAATTTCCAACCATTGTTTACAATGATGCTCTAACGTCTAAATCAGTTCACTTAACTGAACCTAATTTAAAGCCTTGATAACGCTCCAAATATACATAAAATATCCCTCAAAAATACGTGAAATATATATGTTAACGCATGAAATATTTCAAAGTTTGGTTTTTTGTTGTGCAATAATCATTTCAGGACAAAAAATGAAGAAAAGGACTAAACGTGCAAAGAAATTCCGTTAAATGCACTAACGGTCGTTGCAAGAAGAATCTAGAAGAGAATCTAATAAAGAATTAATGAACGAGGCTAAAGTTCGGTGCACAATTTTAATGTGTGGCGTACTTCAAAGCGGAGTAAATGGAATTTAATTATACACCAAGTACGGCGCACAATTTTTATTGTGCAGGGCACTTCACCAACAGTTACTCAAAAATCATTATGATTTCCATTATTGAGTAACCTTTGGCTTGCCACTTTTCCCAACTGAAGCCTCAAGTTTATGTATAAATAGAGCTTGAAATTGGAGAGTAATGCATCCTATGCAACACTTCTCAATCTCAAATCATCTCATCTTAGATCTGAAATACTTAGGAAGAAGTTCTAGTAGGAATTGTTAAAGAATCACATTGTTCTTCATCACATTCTTGGTTATAATCAAAGAAAGATACTATTTGATCTCAGAAGTTGTGCTAAAGAGTTGTTATATGTTGGGAATAAAGGCCTCTCAAGTTTCTACTACTGGTTGAAGGAACTACTGCTGGTGAAGATTAGAGAAAATAGTCTAAGTTATTAATACTGTTAGTGTTATAGTTAGTACTGACAGTACAAAGTGTTAGTACTGTCAGTTTATTAATAATGTTAGTTATAATAGTTAGTACTATTAGTTATATAGTTAGTACTGCTAAAGTGATATGCATGAGATATATTAGGAATAGATATGCATTGATCACTTGACGCGCTTTGTAAGCCCATTAGAGTTTCTTGGTGTATAAAAGAAACCCTAAGGTATAGTTAGAAATATAGATCTAGAAATCTTTCTAATAGTTAGTATTCATAGTTTCAAGGTTATTCTGTAGCTTTGATTGTGTTCAATATATTGAAAGTTTAGCAAGATCTTGGTTTACTGTTTCATTGTTCTTCTTAGTATTACAAACTAGTTTCCGCATAGTTTGTAGTATTCACAATCTTAGTTTCTATTATAGTTGTTTTGGATCTATCCAATACAAATAAGCTTTAACAAGCTAAGTAAGATCTGTTAAAAAGGGATCAACAAGTGGTATAAGAGCTTGTTGAGAAACTTTGAATAAGAAGAACTCTAACTCTACTCAAGATCTATTAGTCAAAGAAAAGATGGAGTCACAATTAGAAACTACCCAAACAGTGTCTGCACTAAAACTTCCAGTACTCAAAACTGAGGAGTATGATCTATGGAGCATGAGGATGGAGCAATACCTTACTTTTACTAATCATACCCTTTGGGAGGTAATAGTAAATGGGGATTCAGTTTCACCAGTTGCATTAGCTAGTACTGGTGCTGAAGGTCCTATTCCTCCTAAAACTGCTGAACAAAAGCTAGCAAGGAAAAATGAACTAAAAGCAAAAAAGCACTCTTATTCTAGCCATTCCTGATGAGCACCTACTGAAGTTTCATGCCTGCAAGGATGCAAAGTCCCTATAGGAAGCTATCAAGAATAGGTTTGGAGGCAACAAGGAATCAAAGAAAATGCAGAAGACCATTCTCAAGCAGAATTATGAAAATTTTGCTGCATCAAGTCAAGAAGGACTGGATAAAACCTATGATAGGTTTCAAAAGCTTATCGGTCAACTTGAAATCCATGGTGAAGTTATCTCTCAAGAGGATGCAAATTTGAAGTTGTTAAGAAGTTTACCATCAGCTTGGAACAATATTGCTTTAATCACGAGAAACAAATATGATCTTGACACACTGAGCATGGATGATTTGTATAATAATCTAAAGGTGTATGAATCTATGATCAAAGGTAAATCAAGTTCAAGCTCAAATTCGCAGAATGTGGATTTTGTTTCCTCTGATAACTCCAGCAGTACTAATAAAACAGTTAATACTGCTCATAGTGTTTCTGTTGCTAGTTCTAAGGATCAAGCTTCTACTGCATCATATGTTGATGATGTCATGTTTTCTTTCTTTTCCAGCCAATCCAATGCCCCACAGTTGGACTATAAAGATTTGGAACAGATTGATGTTGATGATCTTAAAGAAATAGATCTCAAATGGCAAGTGGAAATGCTTACCATGAGAGTTAAGAGGTTCATAAAGAAGACGGGAAGGAAGATGGATTTAAATGACAAAGATACTGTTGGATTTGACAGGACAAAGGTTGAATGCTACAACTGCCATAGGAGAGGTCATTTTGCTAGAGAATGCAGGGCACTAAGGAATCAAGGGAATAGAAATAGAGATGCTCCAAGAAGGAATGCACTAATGGATACGTCTACTAAAAATGCCTTGGTTGTTCTAGTGGCCTATTCATCAAGTTCAGACTCTGAGGTACATACTTGCTCTAAAGATTGCTTAAAATCTTATGAAACTCTTCAAAAACAGTATGATCAATAGCGTGAAGCTCTTAATAAATCTAATCTAGAAATAATAGGATATCAAATGGGATTAGAATCATTAGAAGCTAGAATAGTTATTTATGAAAAGAATGAAGCTGTTTATGAAGAAGATATTGCATATTTAAAGTATGATGTCCAAGTAAAAGATATTTCTATCAAAGACCTTAAAAATTAGTTAGAAGAAACTTTAAAAGAGAAAGATAACTTAAACTAGAAAATTTTAAATAATCATCAAAGAATCTAACTAAACTGATTGATAGTCAAATAGGTGCTAAAGACAAAACTGGTCTTGGTTATGATAGTCAAATGAATGAGAGTAAAGTGGTTCATAGTGTGTTTAATAGTAGAAAAGTGATGTGGATGATAGTCTAGTAAATGATAGATTCAAAATAGGTGAAGGGTTTCATGTAGTTCCCCCTCCCTATACTGGGAACTACATGCCCTCAAGACCTAACTTATCCTTTGCTAGGTTAGATGATTCTAGTATATCTAAGACTAGTAAGGATATTGTAGAAAAGCCTAAAACTATTAGGCCTAGTGCTCTTATCATTGAAGAATGGGACACTGATAGTGATAATGGTAGTGTGTTTAGACCTAAATCTGATAAGACAAAACCAAAGTTTACTAAAATCAATTTTGTCAAATTTGGTGAGAATGTAAAATCTGTTTATAAGGAAAACACACATAGGCAAGTAGAGTATCTTAGGAAAAGTCAAAGTCCTAGGGAAAATAGAAGAAACTGGAATGGGATGATGACTCAGAAACTAGGAAATGGTTTTGAGTCTATAAAGAAAGCTTGTTTTCTATGTGGGAATCTCAGCCATTTAATCAAAGACTATGATTTTCATGAATATAAAATGGTAGAGAAACCAGAGTTAAATAATAAAGGAAGGGTTACTGGTCAAAGGGAAATTAGACCACTATGGAACAATGATCAGAGGGTGAACCACCAAAATAAATTGACTCACCCACATCTTAAAAGGAATTTTGTTCCAACAACAGTTACAACAAAGTCAGGAGAAGTACTAGTTAATGCTGCTAAGCAAAGCTCTCCAAGAGCAGCAACATCAATTAGTACTGCTAGGCCTGTTAATACTTTTACCCCTAAACCAAAAGTGAATGATGCATTACCGACAACATATTCTTATTTTAAAGCTCATTCACCAGTAAGAAGGGATTTTACCAAAAATCAGCCGCTAAATCCAATAATTTTAATGAAAAAGTTAATACTGCTAGGGTTAACAATGTAACTACTACTGGGCCAAAAGCAGTAGTTAGTGCTGCTGTAGGAAATGGGGAAAATGTTGTTAAGTCCTTAGCATGTTGGATTTGGAGACCAACAAGAAATGTTATTGACCATAACTCCAAAGACAGTAGATCATACATGCTTAAAATTTTAATATGTTGATCTACAAGGCAGACTCAAGTCAGTTATGGCTTGGGTCCCCAAGAGAAACTAATTCTATTATTTTGAGTGTAGTGTAATCCACAATATACTTTATAGGATCAAGGGATTTTTGACAGTGGATGCTCTAGGCATATGACTAGAAACAAGTCCTTTCTTATAGATTATCAAGAGATTGATGGTGGATTTTGTTAAGAATCGTTTAGCCCATCTAGGATATGTTTTACAAATAACTTATATATGCAGCGGAAATTAAAGAACAATAAGTTATT